>SKCR01048551.1:0-48261 GCA_019454045.1 Zanthoxylum bungeanum
TGGGCACTGTAGAAGTTAAATTTTGATCTACAAGCAGTAGGAGAGACACAACTCCACCAACTCAATGAATTGGAGGAATTTCGCCTACAGGCTTATGAAAATGCCAGATTGTACAAAGAAAATACCAAGAAATGGCATGATAAAAAAATAGTACGTAGACAACTGGAGCCAGGGCAGTAGGTGTTGTTATACAATTCACAATTGAAACTTTTCCCTGGAAAGCTGAAATCAAGGTGGTCAGGTCCATTTGTGATTACTCAGGTGTTACCCAATTGAGTTGTTGAGATATACAACCCCAAGTCGAACAACACATTCAAAGTTAATAGCCAGCGTGTCAAGCACTACTGGGGAGAATTAGTTGAGCAATAAAAAGAAAATATCACACTTTCAAATCCAGCCTAACATTCGTAAAGTCATGTCTAGCTGACGACGTTAAACTTAGCGCTAGCAAGGAGGCAACCAATGCAATTTTTGTATATATTCAGATTTGGTGTGTTTTATTTTTCTGTGTTTAATTTTTGTAGGTAAAGTCACATTTCAGGATGGAAGACGCTCGCAAATCTTCATAAGCAATTTCCTTATCTCCCTCAAAACTCTCTTATGAAAGTTTACAAAGCCTACATGGAACGAATGAGACTACTGATGATCAAAGGTATTCCTAATGAGATTCGTTGGATTATTGAAGCACGAGTCTGATTGGCAGGTGAGTCCTCTGACTCTTTTATTTCATATCTGCCTGGTTTAGGAAGAAGCACCTATGTTAAAAAGAGAAGAGCTAAAAGAATGGGTGTTTACTATAAATGTGCATGTATGACATGTAATACTCGTTGTCGTTCTTTAGGAATGATGTCTGATAACCATGAAGATAAAATTAAATTCATTAGGGATGGCTTGAGTAAGGAGTCTTTGGATGACATATCATTGACTCTTGAGATGCATACCAGTAGATATATGTATCACACGATTTTTGTGTTATATACACAATTTCGAAAAGAAAGACAACATTTAAGTCTCGGGAATCTGACTTTAAAAGACCATGTTTGCCAATTTATAAGAAAAATGGATGGGAAGCTTGTCTCTAACGCATAGATGTCAATCAAGCCGTTACTTCTTGTAAATATTATTATCTCTTTGTATTTATCTAATAATTGTGATTTTTTTTGTTAATTTCTTTTATTTTCTCCGACATGATCCAGACTTTTTGACTTTCACGATATATTTTACTGTTTAGTTAATAATTATCATTTGGCAGGTACTAGTGCTATTATTACTCACCCTTTTTCAGGTTCTATAAATTCACCTCATCATGCACTCTTGAAGACATCCAGATTTGTGAAAGAAATAGAAAAAAATGGAAGCAAATTCAAAAAGACGAGTTATAAACATCTGTGTGTTTTGCGGTACTAGTGTTGGTTCTAAGCCGGAGTTTGTTGAGGCAGCACAGGAATTGGGTCGAGTCATAGCTGAGAGGAATATGCATTTAGTATATGGCAGTGGCAATCTTGGACTGATGGGGTACATTTCAGGGGCCGTACAGGAAGGGGGTAGTCAGTTTCTGGGAATCATCCCAAAATCTTTAGCAGAGGCAAATCTTATAGGACCATGAAACGAAGAGGAATTAATCGTGCCTGGTATGTCTGAGCGACTTGTTGAAATGATTAATCATGCTGATGCTTTTATTGCTTTCCCAGGTGGCTTGGCCACGATGGAGGAAATTTTTACAGTACTATCTTGGGCGAACTTAAACATACACCAAAAATCGATTGGACTGTTTAATGCTGATGGATTTTATGATTTTCTTTGTGTGTTTCTTGATGATGCCCGGAGAAATGTGTTCGTGTCAAAACCTGTAAAAGAAATTCTCTTCACGCTCAGAACTGCCCAAGATTTAATTGACCAACTCTTAGCCTTTGAACCACAAATTTACCCTATCCTTTCCAAAATAAACTGGTCTAATAATGATCATGGTAAAAAACGTCAGATAAATTTGGATCTTAACCTTTAATTTTCACTTTAGATGTAGAATTCCAGCTAACCAGGTATTTTTTTCTAAACTCTTCTTCTAGTTTTTAGACAATGGGGACAATGTCTCAATTAGATTTGGGGGAGAGAAATAGTTGACTAGTATCTTGTTTTTATTATGTTGTTTTTATTTGATTTTTAGTCAAAAATTTTCAAACAATTCAAAAAAACTAAATAAATTTATAAAATAAAAAAATATTTTTATATATTTTTAATTTGACTATGAGATAGCTGTGTAAGGAACTTCAACTCCTGAGACGTATCTCAACCTATTTCGAAACAAGTTAATTTTTGTTTATTTCCTTTTAAATTATTTAATTTGTGAATTCTCCATAATACTGACGAAAATGGATCTTCATATGCTCATTTGACAGGTATTATCAACATACATGGTAACATACAGACATGAGCTGTAAGTGAAAAGTTTGTAACATTCAGTGCTCTAGTTTAATTGGAGGAAACATCTAAAATAAAGCAATGGAATAAGAAAATACATCTAAGATCCGAGTAATTAAGTCCTTAAGAGTGTTTTAACACCTAGTGCCCTATAACCAGCTGGTTTGGGAGTCACTGACCCAAAGCTCGCTACATGGATTGAAGATATTATTAAAAAAAAGATATCTGAAATCCGAGTAATTGAGTCTGTAAGGGTGTCTTAACACGTAGTGCCCTAAAGCCAACTAGCTTGGGAGTCACTGGCCCAAAGCTCGCTACATGGATTGAAGATATTGTAAATAAATATATAAAATCAGAAAAAAAAAGTTCTAGTGCTAAAAAAGGCATGAATTCTGGTATAACTTTAGGACAAAAATATTACTCTCTTTTCAACTACACTTCTGAATATTATGGGTACAATGAGCTGATTAATACCTTGTTGGTTCTGTATATGGAGAATGGTAAAAACAATCAGAGAATTTACTTATTTGGTAATTTGGAAAGAAAGAAAACAACTATTAACTTGGATAAGAAGTTTCACTTGATTAGTCACTAACGTATTTATTCTCTTTTCTTTTGTCTTTTTACTTTTGTGTGCATTTGACATTTGTAGGTATCGTCACTGTAAGCCCACACGAGACTACAACTCGTCCACCAGGGACAGCTGAGGATTTAAAGGCTTGTTGCATACGCTAAATGCAAATGTGATCCCTACGAAAGTGGCTTAGTTTAATTTTATTTTAAAGTTTTTTTTTGCATTTTTTTTTGTTGTTTTGCTCGAGGACTAGCAAAATGTTAGGTCTGAAGGTGTGATAAGCCGTAAATATATCAATATTTACCGTCCATTTTACTTAATATTTTGTATAGTTTCTTGACTTTTGTGAATATTTTGATGTGTCTTGTGTTATTTTATAGATAAATAAAATAACAGGACTCTCTGGAATCAAATCAGGGTTTAAATGGCGAAAATCGGATGAAAATGACAAAACTGGAATTTTGCGTCGCGACAGCTAAAATGCGCCTACCACATGTCAACATCACATCAATCTTACTAATGTGCGACGGCCATATGTCATCATCCCGTGCTGTCGATAATACACGTCATTGCTAACGTCAGCGTCGCGACGCGTATAACTTCATGTGTCACGATCCCAAGCCTATTATTTTACCGACAGCCACGTGTTAAGATCCTGTTGAATCACCGGCGCATCACGACGTGCAAGTGTTTTGCGTAGCGACGCACGAGGCAGAAATTTACCTATAAATTGAAGCTGAAATCAGAAGGAAAATTCATACCTTATTCTGGGAATTTCCTTAAGAATACTTAGAAGATTGTATCTTGTTTGTTTATTTACAGCTTTCTGTAATTGATTTTTTAAATTTACTCAATAGTTATTTCTTTACTTTAATTTTCAGTCTTTATTTTTTTACTTTTCAGTATGAGGAGGTAACTCCCCTCTGCTGGGGTTAAAGGTTTGCTTTTATTATTAATATTTAAATTAACCTCCCTTAGTTATAATATATAAACTATTTAAAACCTGACTTAATGAGATATCGCCTTTATGGTCGGTTGGACTTAATTAAATTGATTTTAACCTGACTAAATTAGATATTGCCTTTATGGTCGGTTGGAATTAATCATAAATCTTACTTAATTAGGATATCGCCTTTATGGTCGGTTTGTAATGTCATGTAAAGTTTATATATTATAATAAGGGAGATATCTAAAATAGAATTAATAAAAGTGGATCCTCTAATCCCAACATTTTCTTTTCTTATTAATTTATCTATTTAATTTCCAGCTTTTACTTTATGTCATTTACTTTATTTATGTCTTTATTATTCTTAGATATGTGTGGTAACTAAACCTCATATCTAGGGTTGTGATGAATTCCAATATCACCGATTTATAAGTGGTAATTTTATGTTTTGGGTAATATAAAGGTTTATTTATTGAGTCTTAGTCTTAATGCTTCTTGTTAACTGGCCATTAATAAGATTGATTTGGTAAACTTAAAATGAACTTGGAAAAGGGATTTTAGGTTTCAACCTTAAACTCAATAGCTCACGATCTCACTTAAGGATAGATAACCCTTAATAGATTTCCTTACAGGATAGGAATATACCTGTCGGGCGGGGGTAGCCATAATTAAAACTTAATCTTAATGAATTCAGGTAACTTGGTTAACATAGGAATATGATTAATTGGGTTATACTAGGTGTTTGCATCTGACCATCGGAAAAGACTTTTGCATAATTTCGTGTTCCAGGTTAATAAACTAATATATTACACATTCATGAGATAATCACTTCATCTTTAAAAGATATTGGAAGGATTCACAACCCTAGATAGTTTCTTAATATCGATTTTTCCTTTAATTTACTTTCACATTGTTTTATTTACTTGTTTTCAGACAAAAATCATCATCCAATCAACAATCAATGTATTAGATACTCGTAAACATTTAAGGTCATAAATTGATAGTTTAGGTATTAAGTCCTCGTGGGATCGATACATTTTATACTACTTGAGCGATACGTGCGCTTGTGTTACGTGAGTGATTTCACTGATCATCTCCACTCCTTATAAAAATTATGTCCTCGAAATTACTTTACCTGAATAACTCTGGGTACTTAGCTTTCATTTCTCTCTCAATTTCCCATGTTGCTTCTTCAAACTCTTGGTTCCTCCAAAGAACTCTTACGAGTGTTACTTTTATGTTTCGGAGTCAATTCTTAGGGGTTCATAATTTAACAAATGATTCGGGCCCTTAATATATTTCCTTAGTATTGATATATGTAACATGTTGTGCACTCCCGCCAAAGACGGTGGTAAAGCCAAATGGTATGTTCTATCGTCCACCTTATCGAGTATCTCAAGGGTCATATGTATCGTGGGCTTTCCCCATAATTTTTTCTCCTTCACTTCCTGATCGTTTGGAATGCACAACATTCCCTTATATATTATTATACTATTGTCATCAATCGAAAAGTCCATTTCTTACCCCGACTACCTATTCCTTCGTTGTTTCAGTAGCTCTCCATCATCCAGTTGTTTTCTCTGTATCCTTTCAAACAGTATCAGTTGGGCACATATAGCTGTTAATTTGTATTCTTGTCCGCTGGGAATTATCTCTAACTTAATTTCTTATATATCCCTCTATATTGTTGGTTGCATGACTAGTGGAGTTAGTGTTTCCTTTCTGCTCAATGCGTCTTCACTACCTTTGCTTTACCAGGGTGGTAATTGATCGTGCAATCGTAATCTTTCCCTTATCCTAAATATCTTCGTTGTCTCATAAGCAGCTCATTTTGCGTGAAGAGATAGTTGAGGCTTTTGTGATCCGTATAATTCTCACATTTCTCCCTGTATAAGTAGTATCTCTAAATCTTCAGTGCAAATACTACCGTTGCAAGTTTCAGATCATGAGTTGGATAGTTCTTTTAATACTCATTCAGTTGCCTAGATCCATGTGCGATTACCTTTCTATTCTACATTAGTACATACCCAAATCCACCTTTGGAGGTGTAATTGTATACCACGAATCCACCTTGGCTGTCTGGTACTGTTAATATCGAGGCGGTCACCAATCGCTCCTTCGGCTGTTGAAGGATCTCTTCACACTTTTCATTCCACTAGAATCTTGCATTCTTCTTAGTCATAGCATCAAATGGGTAGCTACTTTGGAGAAATCTATTACTAATAATCTATAATAACCTGCTAGTCCCAGAAGCTTCGGACTTCCATAGCATTTCTCGGTGTTGACCAACTTACCACTGCCTCTACCTTGCCGGGGTCAATGGATATCCCTTCACCGGACACTATATGCAGAAGATCACATGTTTCATTCAAAATTCGCACTTTTTGAATTTGGCATAGAGATTTTTCCCCCTCAATATATGTAGCGTAGCACATAAGTGCTCTTCATGCTCTACCTGGCTTTTCGAATAGATCAATGTATATCATCGACAAAGATGCTGATAAATTGATCGGCGCAGTGTTTGAATAGTCGGTTCATCAGATCTATGAATGCCGCTGGAGCATTTTTCAACCCAATCGGCATCACTCAAAATTCGTAGTGGTCTTACCTCATTTTGAATGTTGTCTTCCTCACGTCATCCATTTTATCTTCAAATGGTGATATCCTGACAGTAGATCGATCTTAGAAAAGACATTAGCACCCTGTAATTGATCAAATAGGTCATCAACCCTTGGTATGGGTATTTGTTCTTTATTGTTACTTTGTTCAGTTCCCGGTAGTCGATACATAATCTTAACGATCCATATTTCTTCTTTACAAACAACATCGGGGCTCCCAAAGATGATGAGTTGGCCTAAATAAATCCCTTGTCCGGAAACTCCTCCAATTGTGTCCTCAACTCCTTTATCTCAGCTAGCAGCATTCTAAAATATTATATATATATATATATTGGCGTCGTTCCTGGTTCCAATTCGATCTCAAATTTGATTTCTCTATCTGGTGGAAAGCTTTTCAGATTCTCATAAAATAAATCTGGGAGGTCATTCACTACTCCAATATCTTCTACCTTGTCATATGTTCATCTCGTATCGCTACTATATTAACCAAGTATCTGACACGAACCCCATTCAATAACCTTTCGGCTTTCATTACCGATATAATGATAAGCCTTCCCTTCGCATGTCTGGTTCAAATTCGAGTTGTTGTTCCCCGATCGGTCTCCAGATTACCACTTTCTTGCCCAAAAAACTGTGGTTTCCTGAGACTTTGTAAGCCAATCCATTACCAGTATTACCTTAAACTCTTTAGGACTCAACCCTATTCACTCTTGCAATAAAACTTTATTCCCATTTTGGATAGTGTCATTCTTGACCCCTCCGGCTAGAATCCATAACGTCATTTGAGGGTACGGGAAAATAATATCATATGGTTATGTTTTCTAGTACCACTCTCATAGAATCCCCATGGGTCTAGCCTTCTCTCCAGTCATCTTACTAATGATTAAATCCTTTTTTAGGCTCGATCTTATTGTTGGGGTTTTATACGAAATTACAAGGTTAACGTAGCGGAACGCGGAAAACAGATTTTTCTGATTTCAAAATATTTTCTTGGAACAATAAAATAAACTTATTTATTTAATTAACCAATACTTAAAATCTGAGATTTTAACCCAAGAAATCATATTTCTACTAATTACCGATTTGCCCTAAGATTTTACAATTTGATCATTTTGGTCCTTAAATAGTAAAATACATATTTAGTTGATTCAAAATCAATCCCAAAATGATTTATACATGTCTAATACATGAAAATATAATTTACAACATAAATCCCCAATTTTTCCAAAATTACTGAACATAGCCCGAAATTTTCATTAATTGCGATTTGGCCCCAAATGTTCAAAATTTGTCAAGATCAAATCCAATCAATCAAAAATTTAATATACACTATATATACATCAAATTGCATCACATATATGAAAAGCCGCAAAATTGGATTAGGTTTAGAACCCTTATTTGCATTAAATTGATTTAATTCAACACTTTAATCAATCCAATACGACAACAATCAAGTTTCACCATCATGAAATTACTCAAGAACAATTCTAGGTTAATTATTAATGGCTAAACAACTCTAGAATGGCAACTTTAATTACTAATTAATCTAATAAGCTTAATTACACCTAATAAGCTCATTAATTAATCATACATGCTAAACACCATCAAAAAAGTTTCCAACACATTTAAATTACATACTTAAGGAATAGAGAAAATTCTAAACCTCACAAATTGAAGCCTAGACTCATGGAAATAATTTCCTAGTTGATGAAAGTTGGAAATTACTTACAAATTCCAAGAGTTTGTTGATGAATTTCCTTTGCTATTCTTACTTTTCTCTCAACCTTACTTTGTAAAATATTTGTGAAACTTGTGTGTATTTGAAAAAATAAAAACAAAACACTTTTGTATTATTTTCACCTTGGTCGAAAATTTCAACAAAAATAAAACAAATTATTTCATTTTGTTTCAATTTATTTGGTACAGATTTTACAAAATTAAAAGATAATATTTACCTTTAATAAAGTGAACCAAAATGTGTTCCGATGATATCAAGCAATTTAAAAGCAAAATCATTACAACAGATATTAATTTTATTAATTAATTTAATTATTTAACAATTAAATAATTAAATAATAAATATAAATATCTTAAATATATGTATTATATTTACATTAAATATCTCAAATACATATATAAATTATATATGTCAAATATCACAATTTAATATTTTATTAATGTGTAATTCATAAAATCAAGTATTAAATACAAATACACATTAATTCGGAAATGACCATTAGGTCCCGTTTGCATGTATTTTTCGTTTAACCATTAAACGAGCTATATATAATCAGTATTATTCATAACAGTTGCGCTAGTGCTCTACGAGTATATTTCATTAGTGAGACTCTCTAGATTCAGGCATATCCGTCACGAAATTAAATTTCGTGTGCATAATTCACCCACCCGTAAATTATGACGAATAAGGATAAACTCTCTGGATCATACAGGTCGAGGTCATTGCATACGTTTAATCCCTCCGTCACATGTATCTTGATTATTCCAGAGATATAGATACAAACGTCATATCTCTATAGATATAATCACGTCGATGTTTTTATTAGCAATCTCTTAATAACACTTGGAACTGATTTCTACAGTGTACCACAGGCCCATGGATTTAACAGATTGCTAATTCCATATTGAATACCTATGCTCTGTACATAGAGCTGACGGATCATTTCTTGATACACACAGAATATCCTGAGCATCAGTCCACACCCAACGAACAGACGGAGGTCTGATCTAAATAGATCGGTGACGTGACTGCCATCTAAGTGTGGAGGATAACTCATATATCCACAGTGGTATCTCAAGTCAAAGAATCACTATGCTCACTCAACCCGAGAAGATTCTTATTTATGTTGGTGTACTATCTATTAAGAATCTTCGGTGAGTCGTTAAGTGTTTATCTATTATAAGCACATACACGTCTATACGAGTCTCCAAGACTCATGGTTCATTAAGAAACCATTGGAATCCAAGATTCCAATATACAGCATGTACCGGTCTCAATGGGTTTACTTTACTGACCAAGTAGTGTAAACCTATACCAAGAATTGTCTAAAAAATGACAACGTCATGATACAACTCAATGTCAGTTGCGACGCTTTTGCAACAGTATCATAACTAATCATTCTAAGGTCGGTTACGTCTTTACCATATTAAAAAAGATGTTATATAAAATAAACAGCTTATTTTATTTATAATAAAATGTTACATTAATATTTACACGGAAATACATAATAAAATTGCTCTCAGAGCACAACCCTAACAAAATCTCCCACTTGCTCTAGTGACAATATCGATTGTATCTAATACCCATCGACTCCTCATGTTTATCAAATAACTTCGGAGGAATGGCCTTGGTAAGCGGGTCTGCTGTATTATCTTCACTCGGTACCTTGAACACGATAATGTCCCCTCGAGACACAATCTCTCGAATGATGTGATACTTTCGTTCCACATGCTTCAACTTCTGATGCGCCCTTGTTTCTCTTGCTTGTGTAGTGGCTCTAGTATTATCAAAGTATAATATAATCATATTCTCGATATTTGGGACTACTCCCAGTTCCGTGATAAAGTTCCTAACCCAAACAGCTTCCTTTGCAGCTTCAGAAGCTGCAATATATTCTGCCTCTGTAGTGGAATCAACTGTCGACCCCTGTTTGGAACTCTTCCAAAAAACTTCACCACCATTAAGGGTAAACACGAATCCCGATGTAGACTTTCTATCATCAAAATCCGATTGGAAATCGAAATCTGTATACCATTAACTTGTAGTCCATTTCCTCCATAGATAATAAACCTGATATCAGGTCTGGTACATAACATGGCATACATGATGCTGCCCAAACACGAAGCATAAGATTGATTAGACATTCATCTTCTATTTGTGGACACATCTTCTTCGAAAGATGTAAGCCATGTCTGAACGGCATGTTTTTTGTCTTACAGTTACCAAAATTATACTATTCTAAGATCTTATTTATGTACGTTAATTGGGATAACCCAATAAGCTTCATTTGTCTATCTCTATAGAGTTTTATGCCTAAGACATAAGAAGCTTCACCCAGGTCCTTCATAGAGAAATTCTTACAGCGGTAAGCTTTGACGCCTTGCATCATCCCAATATCATTCCCAATGATAAGGATTTCGTCAACATAGAGAATTAAAAATGCCACCATTCTCCCACTAGCCTTCTAATACACACATGATTCTTCCAAATTCTTGAGAAAATCAGACAATTTGATTATCTCATCGAATCAAAGATTCCAAATTTGTGAAGCCTATTTAAGTCCATAAATTGACTTCTTCAGCTTGCATACCATGCTTGAGTTCTCATTGGATGCAAAACCCTCCGACTATTCCATATAGATTTTTTCATCAAGAAAACCATTTAGAAAAGCTGTTTTGACATGCATTTGCCAAATCTCGTAATCATGATATGCGGCAATTGACAATAAAATCTTGATGGACTTTAGCATTGCAACTGCCAAAAAAATTTCATCGTAGTCGACACCAGGTCGCTGCGAGTAACCTTTATCTACCAGTCAGGCCTTAAAGGTTTCAACCTTTCCTTCGGGCCCCCGCTTCCTTTTGTAAATCCATTTACAACCGATATGAACAATTCCTTCGAGAAGCGAAACCAAGTTCCAAACTTGATTCTCAAGCATTGAGTCCATCTCAGATTTCATGGCATCTTGCCACTTCACAGAGTCGATGTCCAACATCGATTCTCTATAGGTAAAATGGTCAGTCTCTTCAACTAAGAGAACATCAAGACTCTTTTCTTGTATCAAATACAAGCGTTCAGGAGGTCTCGATGTTGGGATGTATGCCCTAGAACTACATGAATTGTAAACAGTTTTATGTTTTTTGAAATAAAATGATGCATTATTCATTTATCAAAGTGTTTGTTTAATTTCGCATATTATAAATTATCTTGAAATACCTTAGATTACTTATGTGCCTTCAGACTTAGTGTATGAGTGTCATACACAAGAGGATTTAAGTTTGAAGTTAGTGATCTTAAATAGTCCATAGAGAGCAAACAAAGTGGGTACTTATTTGTGGTTTATCTATAGCTGCGGTCCATTCTATATTTGTATGGCGACCTTGATCCGGGATCGTCCATGTAGAGACATGAGAATTGAGGCACCTTATATGATGTGATCATATAGGACTGGACCCAGATGGAAATGACATTCTTATAACATCCGTTTAATAAAGAAAGTCATTTCAATCTACTTAATGGTCATATATGGATTGATTTTAATCCTGAGTGTACTACGAACTCCTGCATGGCAGGCTATGTCCTTTGATTTACAAAGGTGAGGTTGGTGTAGCAGTCCCGACTAATAGCTATGTACTTTTGGGGCATGGTCTGTTTTGTAGCTGGGAACGTTTTACATAGACATGGAGTTCATATCTTCTTGCGAGAAGTAGAGGAGTATCTTTATTAAGGGTTGATTCGGTACTTGAACGGTTAGAGAGCTCAAGTCTATCTATTACGAATAGAAATATTAAAATTCATAATCGTTATGAATAAATCATTCATTAGAGAATCAATAGTACTTAAGATAAAAATAATTAGAGGGGGTAATGGATATTATGACCCGACTCTAATTAAGAGATACTCATGAAGGGTTAATCTATATGAAGTGACTATACCGATGGACACCGACTTGGTTCGGCATAATATATCATCTGCGGCAACGAGAGTGCAACTTCAGGTTTTTAGTGGAATAATCCAGAGTTAATAATTCAGAATATTTAATTAAGAGCTAAATTAATATTTCAAGATTATTGGAGCTCAAAACCATAGGTCCATTTGGTCTATGTGCTTGCTCGATCTACTATAGCGGATTTAGTATAATTGGAAAGTCTAATTATATACTCACAAAGGTTTAAATATTATTAATATGATTAATAATATTTTTTGTCACACTTGAAACTTTATATTAAAAGTTAATATAAGGTTTTATTAAATATAAGATATTTAAACACATGTTATTTAATTATATAAGATATAATTAAATGGAAGGTTAAGTTAGTAATTTCCAAATTTTGGGTTTTGGAAACCCTTGGATTTAATTTGGAAGTTACATATGTTTAAATGACATTTAACCTTTTTTTTATTTTGTAACATATTTTCCATTATGAAAATTAAATATTAATGTTACAAAATTTATTATATTTTTACATGTGTGGCCGAATCTTGCTTGAGAGAATAGGTAGGGTTTGCTTTGTTTTGGAAACAAATAAACCTAGTTACAAAAGATTTTGAAAATTTCTTTTGTGGAACACTATCTCATTCTAACCTAGACACCTTTCTTCTTCTTCTCTAATTCTCTCAAAATTTGAGAAAACCAAAAACAAAAGAAAAAGAAGAAAACAAAAATCATAAGAACAAAAGTTGTTAATGTGCTTAAATCTCTAAAATATTTAGGGATTATTTTGTGAGTCTTGCCCACACAAGTTTCGTTGGTAACGAGATATAGTTCGAAAGACTTGTGGTGTCGAACAAAATTCTTCTCCATCTTATTTTATATTGTTCACGGGAATGAGGCAATGTTTTGCTCATTACCGCTCTTTTTTTTAGTGAAACGGAACTCGGTTTGGTTTTTCTTTTTTAATCCAGAATTTTTGGGGAATATTTTGTGATATTTTGGGGTTGTTTTCAAGTGAAAAATCAAAACCAAAACACAGCTTAAGCCCATGCATTTCAAGGGCTGTTTCTGCAATGCTTTGGGCGCAAACCGTGTGCAAAACAGTGCATTTTTTGCACAGCTATTCGGGGCTGTTTCGGAACTGTTGCGGGGCTGAAACGGGGCTTAAATTTCATCAAAAATAGTAGCGAAATTTCAGTGTACCTGCTGGTTCCATTCGGAAAAATGAGGGGAAGGACAGAAAATGTTTCAAGTCCGATATGTGTGCCTAAGACGTTTCCACTGCGCGAGGAAAGCGTTTCCTACAATTGGCATCGAGAGCAAGGTTGAAAAGACTTCTTAACCCTTCTCTTTTCATTTAAAGTTACTATTTTTAATATGTTTATATGAGTTATAAATATTGATATGTATGTTTAGATGAGTAGGCACAATATAATATTCATATTCATATTATTATTATTATTATTATTTTTCATGTGATGAATGAATTTTGCATTGGTCGTAAATTTTTCCGGCTCTTATTTTTTAGTTGGTTTTGATTTTGGGATGTAAGGCCATAAGGCCATTGTTTACAATTGTTGTAATTTTTATTTTCCAATGTAAAATTTCAATTCTTGTAATTTGGAGCATCGAAGTCGTAAAAGGAGCCAACACCACCTTGGAGCGTGATTTGAAGACCAAGGGATGCATTGGGTATTTTTGTACTAATTAGATTAGTATAGGAAAAATAAGAGTTCGGTCAATGCAAAATATTTTTATGTTATATGTTTGTTTAATTCGAATTATTTGAATAACATGTCATATAGCTTAGGATGCCTACTTTTGCATTTTACATGCCATAACATGCATTGGATGCATAGTCATTATAGACATGAAATATGATTTTATGTGATTTAAAATGTTTAAATTAGATTATTATATACATGGAAAATAATTAATTTGATTAATTTGTTTTATGGTTTAAATTTTGAATTCTAATATATTGGGCTTAATAAGTGCAAAATAAATTCCATTATTATATAAGATGGAAATCCGGACATAAATTCCATAGCTGAATCTGAATGGACGATAATATGGTCTGTACTCGGGATACAATTTCACGTACCATTGGATTTTATAACGTACTAAAATTAATTAAATAGTTTAATATAAATCTTGACCATTTTAGTATTCTAAAATCTTAAACCTGTTAGTGTTCTAATATTTTAAGAGTTAAAATATAATAGATCACTAATATCACTCTAATTAAATTAGTTTAATTGAGTAATACAATTAGTAGAGACTAATGGATAATTAGTGATATAAATTTTAAGAGTTAAAATTTGTTAGGTCACTAATGGTGAACTAGTGTAACTAAAAGTTATGATTTAGCTGCCATAAATTTATTCACACTATTTAAATTAAAATATTAGATATTTTATAAATAGAAACCTTAATGTAAATGAGGTTTCTTTTAGTGTTATGTAATTGGGTAGAAGAATGTAAAGTGCTAGCCGTGTTAGTGTTCCTAGAACATGCCAAAGATCTCTAAGGAATGATTCGTGTGTGAATAATCTAAAGTAAGTTGCGGAAATTACTTACAAAGATTGGTAGAATTTCAAAACTTTTTCATGGATGTAGAAGCTCCAAGCCCTCTTTTAGTGTTTCCAACACTTGGGTGAGTCTCCCTATCACCTTATTTGACTCCTTAATGTTCTAGCATAATAGAATTTTGCAACAAAACTCCATAGGAGAAGCATGAAGCTCACGGCTTCAAGAGGAAGAAGGAGAAAAATGAGTGATGTGAATAGTAACTCATGACAACTTCCAAAGTTTGACTAGTTTAAATAATAAGGTTGAGTGTTATTTTTGGTTTGAGTATTTTACAAGCAATCCAAGCCTTTCACTCAAGCCTTTATTTGCCAACAACAACTTCCATCAATAGTCCAACAAATGATGTAAGTGAAGTGGGTCCCACCACTTTTAAATTCCAAATTTAAGACGGCTAATTCAACACGCAACTTCGCTAGGGACCGGGTTCGTTTAATCTAATTAAATAAATTTTTTGTCACGACGTAATTAAATCTAATTTATTAAATAACAATGCCTAGCAAAATTATTACGAAAGTCGCTTACGAATTAATCTCAAATTAATTCGTTCGTTAGAATTAAAATCCAATTTAATTCCGAATTGAAATACAATTACAATTAATATATCTAATATATAATTTTAGCCCAATCTAAATAAATTAAATAGTAAAATCCAATTTAACTATTAAATTTATTTTTCCTATTGATTCCAAATTAATCGCATTCTCTCTTCTTCACGAATTTAATCCCAGATAAATTCTTACCGTAATTAATCCTATATTAATTTTCTCTCTCATAATTAATCTCAGATTAATTCTATTCGAGTCAATTGTCATCAGTAAATCTTTGGGAGGCGACCCAAGAGATCCCTGGATATGTTGGCAGTAAATACGGTTATCGGACTATCGGAACACGTGCGTACCCGGTACCACGTTCTCACCGATTTACAAGACATGGTTGGCTTCTAGCAAAGCACCGTGCCTACCCAATTCTCCAAAAATATTATTTTAAGGAATATATAATCTATATCAGGCGTAGTATACATAGTATTACGTATTACGATCTAGTATCGGATGTCACATGCTAGGCCTAGGGCTGGAGTTTTGTCTGCCCTGTACGAAGCATATATCAGATCACTAGCAACTAGTCTCTTTATGATCGGAAAGTCATGACCTAGTCATACTTTCCCGATGGCTATAGCACTATAGAGTACCAGTTCTGTATCCCTGCGTGATCATCATCTCCATATGACTGAAGTGATACTTCCATCTTGACATCACACCCAATACACTACGATTCTCAGTAAACCCAGAAGAGGCGTACACAGAACCTGTTAAAGCCTCGGACGACCAAAACCAAAGTATACTGATTGTCGCAAGTATTAGCGATGCAAGTCTTAGGTTAAGACCAGATACACCTACCCTGATTCGGATTCCCATAGACACATAGTCATACTACCAATGGGATTCTATGGGGTCTATCCAGAGCGAAGTTGTTCTCGTACCATCGGCAAACAGAACCTCCTATCACACTTGCATGAGTATCCAATACCCTAATAAATGAGAACTATGTTGTTAAGCTTCCATAACGCGCACAAGTGTAATACTAGCCTATTCCGCATTATCGATGTCCAGTCTCGATAATACTACGACTAGGGATATTTAATGATTAAACCTTTGTGGATTAATACTATCTCATATCTTATTAATCTGGTACTAATCATATGGACTTTTATCATTTATATATCCGGGTAATCCAATTACAAATGATAAAAGAGCAATTTCCTTTGTCACATAGTTAATTTTGTACAAGAACACCATGTTCTTTACAAAATAGTGATATTGTGGGTCATAATTGTCCAACAATCTCCCACTTGGCCTATAGCCAATCACTCAAGTGTCCAACACCTGAACTATATACGGGTCACTCAAACTTCTGCTGAGAAACAGCTTTCGTCAGCGGATTTGCAAGGTTATCATCTGATGTGATTTATTCGATCATCATATCGCCACGAATCAGATGAAACAGTTGAAGTACATACTTGGATCGTTGATGAGACCGCGGTTCTTTAGCCTGCGATGTAGCCTAGCTCAGCTGCTAACAGAACTACTCCTAATCCAATTAGGAATTTATAGATCCAAAATGCTTCTTTTATTGCCTCAGCTGCAGCAATATTCCACTTTTATTGTTTAATCAGCAATAATATCTTGCTTGGAAGATTTCCATCTCACTGTTCCGTTATTCAAACTAAATATGTACCCTTATTGCGACTTACAGTCGTCTTTATCGGTTTGGAAACTTGCAGCGGTGAACCTAGTCACCTTAAGTTCTCATTTCCCCATATTCTTAGAAAGCATTCTTTGTTCATCCAAGATAATCAAGGATGTTCTCCAGTGACCATCACCTGGATTGGCCTGATTGTGTCTACATATGCTCAAAGCATATGAGACATCAAGTCGCGTACATTTTCATAACATACGAGCTCTGGGAGAGTGTCAGCAGCTTTCTAGATCTATCCTAGTAGATCTTTATTCCTAGAATAAAGCCTACTTCTCCCAGGTTTTTCATGGAGAATTTTATGAAAGCCAAGCTTTCACCGATTATAGTATGGGAATATCATTGCTGAGAAGCAATACATCATCAACATAAGGACAATGAATGCCAGTGCGCTCACACTAACCCTCTTATATACACAAGAATCATCTTCATTTTAAATTAAATCATATACCATTATGAATACATCAAAACGATGGTTGATGAGTGGTAATTATATCAATATTTTCCACTCATTTAACCTAATATTTTGTATAGTTTCTGGAGTCTTGTGAATATTTTGATGTGTTTTGTGTTATTTTGTAGATAAATAAAGTTTCAGGACATTCTGGAGGTGATTTGGACCAAAACAGTGAAAATTGAAAAAAGGGCATTTTCGTAATTTTGGCGCGTCGCGACGAGCAAGCCTTTGGCGTCGCGAAGCCTAACGTGCAAAAAAGTACATGCTAACTTGTGCCGGGTCCACAAGTCAGAATCAGAGAAGTTTGACTTTGCTAACATGCGTCGTGCCACGTGTCACCATTACAGCCGATATGCTAACGTGCATCGTGCCACGTGTCATCATCCTACGGTGCCGACAATCACCATTGCCATGTGTGCCACATGTCACTCCACGTCAGCGTCCACATCATCAGTTGATCGAGTCAACGTGCCACCTCACCGCCACGTCATCATCATCCAATCACGAAGTGCCACGTGTCGCAATCATATGGTGCCGATAGTCACCATCGCCACGTCAGCATAATAATTGAGTTGTTAGCCGCCTCGCCACGTGTCCCCTTATCTCCTTATCCGAATTGCCACGTGTTAAGCCCTCAGCATGCCACGCCAAAAATTGCTGGCGTCACGACGCTAGAGGCCTACCGGGGTCTATAAATTGAGCTCGAGATTTCAGTTTTAGATGTACCATTCTCTCTGATGTAAATAGGGAGTTCTCTTCTTAGTTTTTCTAATTTCAGTTTTGTAATTAATTTTAATTATGTTATGTAATAATAATAATTTTCTTTCTTTACTTTTTACAGTTTTTACTATTCACCATGAGGAGGTAACTTCCCCATGCTAGGGTGAATGGTAATTCTTTTACTATTGCTATTTAGATTAATCTCCCTTTAATATAATATATTCAATATTTAAAATTTGACATAAAAAGGATACCGCCAGATTGGTCGGTTGGTAATTCATTTTAATCTGGTTTAAACGTGACTAATCAAGGATACCGCTAGATTGGTCGGTTGGTAATTAAATTTTCTTACCGCCTATATGGCAGGTTTATTTTGGTTCCGCCTTTATGGCTGGTTGGACTTAATTTGACTTAATCAGGTTACCGCCTATATGGCTGGTTGGTAAAATAATCACAAGTTTATATATTATATTATGGGAGATATCTAAATTAGTAGTAGTAAAAGTTGATCCTTTTACCTTAGCATTTTATTTTATTGCAATTTACTTTTCAGTTTTTACTTTTCAGCATTTTTACTTTATGTCTTTTATTTTCAAGTTTTTACTAGCCCTAGTTATGTGCTGTACCTAAATTAGTTATCTAGGGTTGTGATGACTTTTAATATCACCGGTTTATAAGGGATTATTTTATAGTTTGGGTAATTTAAAGGTTTACTTATTAAGTCTTAAGCCAAATGCATCTTGTTAATTGGCCACTAATAAGATTGATCTGGTAAATCTAAAATGAACTAGACATAGGGATTTTAGGTTTCAGCCTTAGACTTAATAGCCCACGATCAATCGAACAATTTTGATCTTTAATAGCCTTAGACTTAGGTTCCAGGTTAGTAAACTGATTTATTACACAAATATAAAATAACCACTTCATCTTTAAAATGATATTGGAAGAAATCACAACCCTATATAGTTTTTAATGTTGAATTTTCTTAAAACCTACTTTCGAACAATTTTATTTACTTGTTTTTAAATTTAGAATCGTCACTATTTCAAATCAATCGAACAACCTGTTAGATACTAGTAATTATTTGACCTCGTAAAATTAATAGCTTAGGTATTAAGTCCTCGTGGGATCGATACTTTTTATACTACTTGAACGATACATGCGCTTACGTTATACGCCTATGTAAGCACCGGTCAAGTTATTGGCGCCGTTGCCAGGGACTTATTTATCTTTCACTATTAGTTTTAAGGTTAGATACCTTTACTTGTATCTAATTTTCTTTTTACTTAATTTTTTTTTCTTGTGTTTCAGGTTCTCAGAAACTTCATGAGACGAACCAGAATCTTTGAACTCTGACCGCTTGACCCGGAAATTGAAAGAACCATCAGACAGTTGAGAAGGGAAAGGCGAGAAGGCCAAGAAGCAATTGTTAACATGGAACCTGAACCTTTGGAGGTTGCACCACCAATTCCCATTCGAGACAGAACCATTCCGGTGTTTGACATACTCATTTCTTGTATTGTACTTCCTCCCTTACCAGCAAATGCGGGTGACATCAAAACATTCATTCAGATGATTCAGCAGTCAGTTCAGTTTGGGGGGAATGCAACTAAAGATCCTAATGCCCACATCAGCAACTTCCTGGAAGTTTGCGGCACTTTCAATTACAACCGAGAAGCTGAAGAAGCAATGAGATTGCGTGTTTTCCCATACTCCTTGAAGGACAGAGCTAAAGCTTGGCTACATTCACTACCAGCAGGTTCTATCATAACTTGGAACACTTTAGCCACCAAATTTCTTACAAAGTACTTTCCTCCAGCCAGAACTGGAAAACTGAGGAATGACATCACATCAAGACTCAGAAACTCTCTACGAAGCTTGGGAAAGGTACAAAGATTTGCTCCAGAAATGTCATCACCATGAGATTCCAAAATGGCTTCAAGTCCAAACTTTCTATAATGGACTTTCTGGAATAATGAGAACCACAATCGATGCTGATGCTGGAGGAGCTTTAATGGCAAAAGGAGAAGATCAAGCCTGGGACCTAATCGAAGAAATGGCCAACAACAATTCCTTGTGGCCAACAGAAAGGAGCATGATTCAAAGAATTACAGGAATTTATGAAAGTGGAGCCAATACAGCAGTCAACGCCAAGTTAGATCAGATATGCAAATTCATGGAGACTCTTACCACTGGATCCACAATTTCACCATATGGAGGAGCACCAGAACCAAACCAACTTGAAGAAACGGTGAATTATGTCAATAATTTCAACAGACATGGGAACAATCCATATTCCAACACCTACAACCCAAGGTGGAGGAATCATCCAAATTTTTCATGGAGCAACAATTCAGGGCAAAAGAATTTTCCACCACTTGGATTCCAGCAACAGAACAAAAGCCAGGAGTTTGAAAAAGAACCAGAAATGAAAGAACGGATTGCAGAGATGTTCAAAAAGCAACAAGCAGCATATGATGCTATATTTCAAAGCCAATCTGCTTCAATCAAAGCACTGGAGAATCAAATTGGACAACTGGCCAATGCTTAGAGTTACAGACCGCCAGGTAATCTTCCCAGCAACACATAACCCAATCCAAGGAACCGAGGGAATGAGCAATGTCAAGCCATTACTTTGAAAAGCGGTACTGATATCAACAAAGATATTGGAATCAAGGCAATAATTGAAGAACCTCCAAAAGATGCAGTTCCACAGATGGAGGGAAAAAAAAGCGAAGGAAAAAGAACCAGAAAGAATCACTCCACCTCCACCTTTTCCACAGCGACTTCAGAAAAATAAACTAGACAAGCAGTTTGATCGATTCCTGGAGGTGTTCAAAAAGCTGCATATCAACATCCCATTCGCAGAAACATTGGAAGAAATGCCCAGCTATGTTAAATTCATGAAAGATATTCTTTCACGAAAATGGAGATTGGGAGACTACGAGACAGTAGCACTGACGGAAGAATGCAATGCCATTATTCAGAGGAAACTTCCTCCAAATTTGAAAGATCCTGGCAGTTTCACTGTTCCATGTACCATTGGAGAACATTATATCGGTAAGGCTTTATGTGATTTAGGTGTTAGTGTTAACTTGATGCCTTTTTCTATTTACAGGAAACTGCAGATTGGAGAAGCAATGCCTACCTCTGTCTCGTTGCAACTTGCTGATCGAACACTAGCATTTCCAAGAGGTGTTGTTGAAGATGTGCTGGTCAAAGTTGACAAATTGATTCTCCCAGCAGATTTCATCATCCTTGACATGGAAGAAGACAAAGAAGTACCTATCATTCTTGGGAGACCATTCTTGGCTACAAGTAAAACTGTGATTGATGTGCAAAAAGGAGAACTGACCATGAAAGTGCAGGACCAAGAAGTTACATTTAATGTTTTCAAAGCCATGAAATTCCCGAGTGATGAAAATGAAGAACAATGCTTCAGAGTTGATGTTGTTGACAGTATTGTTGGAGTTTCTATAGGTCCCAGATCAAAACTCAAGCATGATACACAAGTGAATACAACGACGGAAGTGCGGAATATTTACATCGAGCGGTTGAGCGACGATTTGGGCAACAAAAATTCGAATTCTGCTCACTTTGTCAAGGCAGTGGGCTGCTGTGAATAGTGAATTTCGTCCCTTGTCTTCATGATTTGAAGCTCCAAGCTTCAACATTTGGCTTCCCGGCTCATGGGTATACTTCCTTATCACCTTGGCATGATCCCGGAGTGTGCTAGCACTCTTGTTTTGCCACAAAACACACTTGATCCCTCCATTTTGTTTCTTAATTCGACAGTTCACTGCCACTTGAAGAACAACAAAAAGTGAGTGATGAGAGGAAGAAGAAGAGGAAGAGAGGAGGGAAATGTATTAGAGTATTTGGTAATTACCAAAGTGTATCTAATACACTTGAAATGAAATTCAAATTCATTTCCTACACATTTGGCTTTAATTGCCAACCACACACATCACTCATCACATCAAGTCAACTCAATCAAGTTGTCAAGTCACATCACTCAAAGTGACAAGTGATTTGACGCTTGATTTGACTTGCGTGCCGCACTCGAATTCGAAATGCGAATGCGCTCGCAAATAATCTCGGGCTCGGATTCGCTAATTCTAAATTAACGAATTTTCCGTCGCGTCGTAATTAAATGATTACGCCTAGCGAAATCACTATTCACGTCGCTATCGAATTAATTCTAAATTAATTCGCTCGCCCGAATTAAAATCTAATTTTAATTCCGCGTCGAAATCCAATTTCGTTTAATATATCAAATATATTAATTAATCGATTAATTCCAAATTAATCATTCTCTCTCTTTAAATTGATATTTTATCCCAGATAAAATATCTCTGTAATTAATCCCAGATTAATTTTCTCTCTCATCATATTAATCCCAGATTAATATAAGTGCGAGTCATACGTCATCGGTGAATCTTTGGGAAGCGACCCATGAGATCCCCGGATATGTTGGTAGTCAAATCGGTCATCGGACTATCCGAACACGTGAGTACCAAGTACTACGTTTCAACGATTTACAAGACAAGGTTGGCTTCTAGCAAAGCACCAAGTCTACCCAATTCTCCGGACATATCCATCTAAGAATATTTAAGATCTGTATCAAGCGTAGTATACCAAGTATTGTGTATATCGGCCCAGTATCGGATAGTCACGTGCTAGGGCTGGGGCTGGATAAGTGTCTGCCCCGTCCGAAGCACATGTCGGATGTCTGGTAACTAGTCTCTATAATCGGATATGCATGACCTAGTCATAATATCCCGATGGTTGCGCAACACTTAAGAGCACTAATACCGTATCCTGCGTGACATCATCTCCACTATGACTGAAGTGATACTTCCGTCTTGACATCACACCCAATACTCTACGATTCTCAATATACCCAGCAGTTGGCGTACACAGAACCGGTTAGAGTCCTAGACGACCTCAACTAAAGTATATTGATTGTCGTAAGCATTAGCGGTGCAAGTCTCAGGTTAAGACCAAATACACCTACCCTGATGTCGGACTCCCATAGACACATAGTCATAATACCAATGGGATTCCGAGGGGTCTATCCAGAGCGAAGCTGTTTCCCGTACCATCGGTGAAACACAACCTCCTATCGCACTTGCATAAGTATCCAATACTTAAATATATGAGAACTATGTCGTTGTGCCCTCACAACGCGCACAAGTGCAATACTAGCCTATTCCGCATTATCGATGTCCTGTCTCGATAATACTCCGGCTAGGGATATTTAATGATTAATCCTTCGTGGACTGATACTGTCTCATATCATTCTCCGTCCAGGAACAAATCATAGGGACCTCTAATCATTTATACATCTAGGTGATCTAATCACAAATGATAAGAGTGCAATCTCCTTTGTCACATAGTTAATTTGTACAACAACACCGTGATCTGTACAAATAGTGACGCTATGGGTCATAACTGTCCAACAATCTCCCACTTGGCACATAGCCAGTCACTCGAGTGTCTAACACGAACTATGTACGGTTCGCAAATTGCTGAGAAAAGATTTTCGTCAGCGGATTTCCATGATTATCGTCTGATACGATTTATTCGATCATCACATCGCCATGATGTATGATTCGAACGAATCAGATGAATATAAAAGTATATATCTGGATCGTCGATGAGACCATTAATTCTTTAGCCTGTGCTGACGCCTAGCTCAGCCGCTAACAGAACTATATCTAATCTAATTAGATTTATTATCGATCCAAATGGCTTCTATTGCTGCCTCAGCTGCAGCAATAATCCGCATTTGTTGTTTATTCGGCAACAGTATCTTGCTTGGAAGATTTCCAGCTCACTGTACCGTTATACTATTGTATAGTACCTTTTTCACGACTTACAGTCGTTATCAGGGAAGCCCAGCTTTCACCGATTATTTTATGGGAATATCATTTCCAAGAAATGACATATTATCATTATCTTACATGACATTCATGTCAGTGCACTCCCACTAACCCTTTTATATACACAAGAATCATTTTGTTTTGAATTAAATCATACTCCATTATGATTACATCAAAACGATAATTCCAAGAATCTATGCTTGCTTCAATCCAAACATGGATCGAATAACCTGCAAACCTTGTTTGCTTGTTATGGTACGACAAAACCGACAGGATGTTATAAACATCCTCCGAAAGGTTTCCTTTTCAGGAAAGCGATTTTCCGTTAAGCTGTCATATTTCATAAATGAAATACACAGCTTTAGCAAGCATTATCCAAATGGATTTACAATGGCAACAGGTAAAAGGTTTCGTCGGAATCAACACAATGTTGATAACTCTACCTTTTCTTTACAAGCCTAGCTTAGTACGTTGGTATGTTGCCTTCCATGTATGTCTTCCTTGAAGACTTATAAAGTACCAATAGGCACAATGTCTTATGGTACATCAACTAGTATCCAAACTTGTTGATATACATGGAATCCATTTTGGACTCATGACACTTTGTCATAATAGGGAGTCGATACCTTGTATCACTACCTCATACGTAATCAGTTGGTATACCTTAAAAGATTAACATCTTTATGAGGTGAGATCAGAAACCCATACCCTAGGTTGTTTTCTGACTCTCTCCGATCTACGTGGTTCTTGTGTACTCGAAGATTAATGGAATAGTTTCATCCTTGATGAACTATTTATGTTCCATTAGGAATAGGTGCCTTGAATAGTATTACTCCGATTTTCATCGAGTTTTACTATCCTCCCACTGACCACTGCATATCGGTATTCCTCTTAAAAAAACCGCATGGTGAGCAACAATCATATTGTTCTCATGTGAGATTTATAAGTACTATACTTATGGTTTCCTTTAGGATAACCAATTTGGCACTTATCCAATTTAGGTTTTAGTTTGGTATATCCAAACATATGCCTAGCATCCCAAATGGTCAGGAATGAGAAACCGGTTTCTTTCCCGTTCATATCTAATATGATATTTGTCAAACAGATTATTATAGAACTTTATTCTAAATAAGTTATTGCACTGTTAAAACTTATCCGTTGAAGGAAATGGTAGCTCAGAGCGACTCATGATTAGCCTTATCATGTCTAACATGATTCGGTTAATCCGTTCGGACACAACGTCACTTTGACGTGTTCCGGGAGGAGTCCTCATTTGAAAGAATACTATACTCTTTCAAGTATATAAGAAACTTACTGCTTAAGTATTTTCCATTACGGTCTTACCGTGACGGTATAATACTATAGTCGATCTGTTGTCTATTTCGTGTCGAAACTCTAAAAGTTTCTGATTCGTGTTCTTCAAAAGAAACACATAACCATAACGCGATGCCACATCCGTAAGGTCACGAAATATTCATATCCGCATCTAGCCTAGCTAGACATGGGCCCACTTGCTTCACTATGAACAAGGGCTAATAGATCGATGGCATTTTACACTTTTACCAAGTAAATAGTGTTTTAGGCACATTGCCCAATAAACTAGATTCGTAGACTTTATTTGATTGGAATCAAAACAGTCCGAGTACCCACTCTTCGAAAGTGTGGATATACGAGTCTTGTTCGATTGTGTCCCAGACAACAATGCCATAATTAGTTTCTTCTGATCAAATCATTTTGAGCTATTTGTTTGTCATTATATATATTTGAGATTTATTTATATTCAAAATATAAATTCTGTTATTCACATCTAATGTGTTTATCTCAATATCATCCTTATATAATAAAACACTTTAGTGTTCTAAAATATAAAGGTTCACCCGCAGTGGGTTAAACACTGATAAAGAGATAATGTATCTAGTCAAACTAGTTACATTATAACAGTTCTCTAATCCTGCTCATAGCAGATTCTGAACATCAATATATATATTTATTATGTACCATATTAAGTATCTAAAAAATCCAATTTTAATACTAGTAATGAACATAATTTTGACAAACATATTTGAAGTCAGAGCCTTGCTCGTCTTCAATTCCTTCATGTCTGCTTTGTCCAAACGACAGTCACGCTTCGCGATTCCGTTTGCCACAATTGTGCAGACATTTTGGGATATGTCATTTATCTTCCAAGAAGACTATAATGATTTTGCCTTTGTCATTTTCAATATTCCAGTTGCCTTTAACCAAGCCTCGGGTTTCCAGAATATTGAAGTAAGGTGTGCCTTGCACTACTTGCCTAATTGCAAATTTTGACTTTATCTCCTTGAGAATAGTCTTTAATTCTCCAAGAATTATTTATTGCAATTTTAAAAGTACTTCTAAGATCTAATCTTTGAATATCCTTCAATTTCAATATCATACTTTAAGATCTAATCCTTAGTTCTGATAAAGAAATTAAGGAGTCTATATGACAAGTATTATGGATTAAGCACTAAGTTATCATTACATGAATATTCCAAATATCATGTTCCACTTATTTGCTTAATTCCGGACTTAGGCATAATATTATTTTATCAAATAAAATAATAATTATTTTCCAGGACCATCCTGAAATTATTCCCAATTTGAAAATTAAAGTCGTTTAAATACATTTTCACCCAGGATTATGTCTTAAACACTAATCTTTCATATCTACTTGATTCTAATAGTCCAACTATTTAATCAACGATTTGTGGTACTATTTATTATAATGATTATAATAGTCCAACTATATAATCAAATATAATCTAAATTAATTAACCTCAATTACATTGATTACTATAATCCAATTATAAAATCAACTGTAAACTGAAATTAATTAATTCAAATATATTGATTAATATAATCCAATTATATAATCAACTATAATACAGTCCAACTGTTAAATAAAACAACAATTTAAATATTAGTCCAACTAACATTTAATCTAATGACGAAATAATTTAAATGAGCGCGTATGGCGAGTAATTGAACGAGTATTGCAAATTCAATTCTTGCCTCCCACTATTTTTCGGCGAGCCTCCTAACCCTCTGTCGAGTACTCGGGAAACCGTGTTTCCTAGTGGGCTGGATCCCGTTAAATATCACACAATCTTGACTTTGGCCAACAAATTGTATGATAATTAACTAGGTAGATCTCTAAGATCAATTGGATCCAATCCAATTCCTAGATCCAGTAGGTGGACTTCCAAATCCTAAACATATATCTTATATATGCCAATACATCCAATGTATTACCTAACCTTTTTCCTCTGAATCAACTAGGCTTGGCTTTGGCACAACAAACCTAATGATCCCAGTCAAGCGCGACCCATTGACCATGGAAAGCTTCGTAATCAATGTCGATGGACAAGAAGTGGTCTTGACTTTGGCCAACAAACCACAACTTGGACATGACACAATATGGAACAAAGCCTCGTGATTCAAACACATCTTCGACGGACAAGGGCTTGACTTTGGCCAACAACCCATGCCAATCTAGGATCTTGAGCAAGAATCACTCAATGGAAGGAAAAACGCATGATATTTGATGAGGGTTTTTCGTGTGCAAATTGGCAACCAATTTATTATCTTTGTTAAGGTCTCATCATCATACACCCTTAAACATGCATTCTAAACACATAATAAAGCGCATATGATAAAATAATAATGATATGCGGATGGATATTTTACACATTGATCCTAGATCAAATCTCTCACTTTTCCTCCCGCTAGCACAAAATTTTCTTCTACCCGTTACACTACACTTCTAAAGAAACCTCATTTACATTGAGGGGAATAGGTGAGAAGAGAATACAAAGAATATGAGGTGATAAGGCTGGACACGCAGGTCCAATTAATAAATCAAATTTATTACAACAATTTCTAAAATTGCCCCACCCATCTAATATCCATCCGATATACATTATTCATGCATCACAACCATGTATTCACTCAAAAGCATGCTATCAATCAATCTAATCAAATTAATTAATCTGATAATTATGTGATCATCCAATGTTCAAACAACGATTTGATTTTGCTCGAGTCAAACTCGTTTTTACGAATAAGTACTTAAAGTACAAATTCTAGAATTAAATTAAACTACACAATTAAATCCAATTCAATTTGTATTTAATTCTAATTCACTATTTAATTCCAAATTAAATATCACACTTTATTAATAAACCTTTTACGAATTAAATTCCAAATTTAATTGTTACGGGTCTCAAAGCCCGATTAACGTCCAACGTCAACTTAATTAAAGTCCAATGGGCTTTTAATTAATTTCTTAAGGCGTGGACTTTTGGTCAACTCGGGTCAAACCCGCAACCAAAGTCCAATCCGGGATTTACCCCATAAGCCTTTAAATTAATTTTGGCCCATTAGGCCCAATTAAATTACAAAGGTCCATTATGTTGCATTTGGGCTTTATGGATGCGGTTTTGGGCCCAATTGGATCCAACCAATTTTGCCTAAAACAAACTTTGTACAACAAAGCCCAATAAGCCCAATAACAACAATTCAAGCTCAATTTCCAAAATTAGCCCAATTAATTAAATTACACAAATCCAATTTCGCAATTTAATTACCTAAAGTGTATATCATGATTAATCACCATAATTAACATTTCTAAAACACAAATTAGGCTAACTAATCATGCTCATTATCATCATCATATGTCCAACACATTAAGATTAAAATCAAACCCATTACATGCTTTAATATTCTCGGTAACGTGGACTAATTTTATGTCAATTCTGAATTCAATCCAATTAAATTCAAATTAACATTAAATCAACATCCTCAATCGTTTCAAGTCATCCAATGATCAACGAAACAAAATTACCAAGATTTAGGGCATACTCCTATTCGGCCAACACATCAAAATTGGGGAAATTTGTTCCAAACAATATTTAATCAAATTGATCCAACCAATCATCAATTAAATATGTATTAAGCATACTTAATCATCCAATTTCATAATTGCATGCTCAAATCAATTTTACCCAATTTCAAGTTTCATGACATACTTGGCAATTTGGGGATTTTACGTCCGAATCGAATTCAATCCAATTGATTCCGCAATCGACATTAAATCATCATCCCGAATGATTTCCAACACATCCAATTGTCAAAAATCAAAAATCCCAAGACATTAAAGACATCACAATTTCGGCCAAGGAGGAAATTTGGGGGAAAAATGATCCAATCAAATTTTCTTGAAATTGACCCAATCAATCTTCAATTCAAACACAATTAAGCATACAAATCCATCCAATTTAATTTATCATGCTCAAAATCAAGTTTGCCCAAATTTTAGCCCTAACTTTTTCATGCTTTTAACCTAAGCTCTTGATGCCATTGTTGGAGTTTCTATAGGTCCCAAGATCAAAACTCAAGCATGATACACAAGTGAATACAACGACGGAAGTGCGGAATACTTACATCGAGCGGTTGAGCGACGATTTGGGCAACAAAAATTCGAATTCTGCTCACTTTGTCAAGGCAGTGGGCTGCTGTGAATAGTGAATTTCGTCCCTTGTCTTCATGATTTGAAGCTCCAAGCTTCAACATTTGGCTTCCCGGCTCATGGGTATACTTCCCTTATCACCTTGGCATGATCCCGGAGTGTGCTAGCACTCTTGTTTTGCCACAAAACACACTTGCTTCCCTCCATTTTGTTTCTTAAATTCGACAGTTCACTGCCACTTGAAGAACAACAAAAACGTGAGTGATGAGAGGAAGAAGAAGAGGAGAGAGAGGAGGGAAATGTATTATGCGTATTTGGTAATTCCAAAGTGTATAATACACTTGAAATGAAATTCAAATTCATTTCCTACACATTTGGCTTTAATTGCCAACCACACACATCACTCATCACATCAAGTCAACTCAATCAAGTTGTCAAGTCACATCACTCAAAGTGACAAGTGATTTGACGCTTGATGCGACTAATGATTTGACGCTTGATTTGACTGCGTGCCGCACTCGAATTCGAAATGCGAATGCGCTCGCAAATAATCTCGGGCTCGGATTCGCTAATTCTAAATTAACGAATTTTCCGTCGCGTCGTAATTAAATGATTACGCCTAGCGAAATCACTATTCACGTCGCTAACGAATTAATTCTAAATTAATTCGCTCGCCCGAATTAAAATCTAATTTTAATTCCGCGTCGAAATCCAATTTCGTTTAATATATCAAATATATTAATTAATCGATTAATTCCAAATTAATCATTCTCTCTCTTTAAATGATATTTTATCCCAGATAAAATATCTCTGTAATTAATCCCAGATTAATTTTCTCTCTCATCATATTAATCCCAGATTAATATAAGTGCGAGTCATACGTCATCGGTGAATCTTTGGAAGCGACCCATGAGATCCCCGGATATGTTGGTAGTCAAATCGGTCATCGGACTATCCGAACACGTAGTACCAAGTACTACGTTTTACCGATTTACAAGACAAGGTTGGCTTCTAGCAAAGCACCAAGTCTACCCAATTCTCCGGACATATCCATCTAAGAATATTTAAGATCTGTATCAAGCGTAGTATACCAAGTATTGTGTATATCGGCCCAGTATCGGATAGTCACGTGCTAGGGCTGGGGCTGGATAAGTGTCTGCCCCGTCCGAAGCACATGTCGGATGTCTGGTAACTAGTCTTATAATCGGATATGCATGACCTAGTCATAATATCCCGATGGTGCGCAACACTTAAGAGCACTAATACCGTATCCTGCGTGACATCATCTCCACTATGACTGAAGTGATACTTCCGTCTTGACATCACACCCAATACTCTACGATTCTCAATATACCCAGCAGTTGGCGTACACAGAACCGGTTAGAGTCCTAGACGACCTCAACTAAAGTATATTGATTGTCGTAAGCATTAGCGGTGCAAGTCTCAGGTTAAGACCAAATACACCTACCCTGATGTCGGACTCCCATAGACACATAGTCATAATACCAATGGGATTCCGAGGGGTCTATCCAGAGCGAAGCTGTTTCCCTACCATCGGTGAAACACAACCTCCTATCGCACTTGCATAAGTATCCAATACTTAAATATATGAGAACTATGTCGTTGTGCCCTCACAACGCGCACAAGTGCAATACTAGCCTATTCCGCATTATCGATGTCCTGTCTCGATAATACTCCGGCTAGGGATATTTAATGATTAATCCTTTGTGGACTGATACTGTCTCATATCATTCTCGTCCAGGAACAATCATAGGGACCTCTAATCATTTATACATCTAGGTGATCTAATCAAAATGATAGAGTGCAATCTCCTTTGTCACATAGTTAATTTGTACAACAACACCGTGATCTGTACAAATAGTGACGCTATGGGTCATAACTGTCCAACAAGTATCTTCAGGATACTGAGCCAAATCCCACAGATACACTCGAAGCTTGCATCACCAACATGACTGACAGCGAGCTAGATGCATGAAATCTGGAATGTATCAATTACCTTGACAAACCTTCTGATTCAAATCAACACCACCAGTTGAAAGCTTGGAACTGCCAAAGAAAAAGATCGAATCAAGCCTTCGATTGAAGAACCACCACAACTGGAGCTGAAGTTACTTCCGAGCCATCTCAGGTATGCTATCTTGGAAACTCTTCTGAATTACCTATTATTATTCTTCTTCACTAACATTGGAGTAGGAAGAAAAGTTACTGAGAGTATTACGAGAGCACAAAAGAGCCATTGGCTGGACTATAACAGACATTTGAGGCATTAGTCCATCATTTTACATGCACAAGATTCTGATGAATGATGAGTACAAACCCACAATGGAGCATCAATGTAGACTCAATCCAATCATGAAGGAATTCGTAAAGAAAGAAATAATCAAGTGGTTGGATGCTGGCATCATTTACCCCATCTCAGATAGTAGTTGGGTGAGTCTTATGCAGTGTGTACCAAAGAAAGAAGGAATTATTGTGGTTACCAATGAAAAGAACGAGCTAATCCCAACAAGAACGGTGACTGGATGGAGAGTATGCATGGATTACAGGAAGCTGAACAAAGCCACGAGAAATGACCATTTTCCGCTACCATTCATTGACCAGATGTTAGACAGACTGGCAGGACATGAGTTCTATTACTTTCTGGACGAATATTCAGGGTACAATCAGATTGCCATCGCACCAGAAGACCAGGAGAAAACTACATTTACATGTCCCTATGGTACTTTTGCTTTCCGCAGGATACCATTTGGATTATGTAATGCCCCTGCTACATTTCAGCGTTGCACGATGGCCATCTTCTCAGACATGTTGGAGCAGAGTATGGAGGTTTTTATGGATGACTTGTCTGTGTTTGGAGATTCTTTTGACCACTGCTTGCAAAATTTGGAACAGGTGTTACAAAGGTGTGAAGATACAAACCCGGTGCTCAATTGGGAGAAATGTCATTTCATGGTACATGAGGGCATTGTTCTTGGACACCGGATCTCACAAAAAGGAATCGAGGTAGACAAAGCAAAGATTGAAACAATTGAAAAACTACATTTTCCGACATCTGTCAAAGGGATTCGGAGCTTTCTCGGAGATGCAGGTTTTTACAGGAGATTTATCAAATACTTTTCCAAGATTGCTAAACCTCTGTGCAATCTTCTGGAGAAGGATGTGACTTTCAACTTCACCAAAGAATGCCAGGAAGCTTTTAAGATCTTAAAACAGAAGCTGATTTATTCACCTATCATTATAGCATCAGACTGGACCCTTCCATTTGAAGTAATGTGTGATGCTAGTGATTTTGATGTAGGTGCAGTTTTGGGACAACACAAAGCAAAGATTTTCCACACCATTTACTACTCCAGCAGAACTCTGAATGAAGCTCAACTAAACTACACAACCACTGAAAAAGAGTTGCTCGCAGTTGTGTACGCTTTGACAAATTCCGCTCCTATCTGCTAGGTCCCAAAGTGGTGGTCTACACAGATCATTTAGCAGTCAAATACTTGATCACGAAGAAAGATGCCAAACCCAGATTGATCCGTTGGATACTTCTTCTGCAAGAATTTGACGTGGAGATTCTAGACAGGAAAGGGACAGAGAATCAGGTAGCAGATCATCTATCGAGGCTCAAGAATGGAGAAACAGCTGACAAAGATTTGTCAATCAAAGAAATCTTTCCAGATGAACAGCTGTTTGCCATGAAACAGCAAGATGCCCCTTGGTATGCTGACTATGTCAATTACATTGTGTCAGGAAAATGGCCGTTGGAATGGACAACTCAGCAACGGAAGAAATTCTTCAAAGAAGTCAAGCATTATGTCTGGGATGAGCCGTAAATATTCAAACGGTGTTCTGATCAATTATTGAGACGGTGTGTTCCACAGGAGGAAGTCAACAGTGTTTTATTGGACAAAATGACCCATAGCGTCACTATTTGCACATATCATTGTGTTGTTGTAGCAAATTAACTATGTGACAAGGAAATTGCACTCTCATCATTTGTGATTAGATCACCATAGATATATAAATGAAGAGAGGTCCCTATGATTAGTTCCTGGATTGAGAATGATATGAGACAGTATCAGTCCCCGAAGGATTAATCATTAAATATCCCTAGCCGGAGTATTATCGAGACTGGACATCGATAATGCGGAATAGGCTAGTATTGCACTTGTGTGCTTTGTGAGGGCACAACGGCATAGTTCTCATATATATAAGTATTGGATATTTATGCAAGTGCGATATGAGGTCGTGTTTCACCGATGGTACGGGAAACAGCTTCGCTCTGGATAGACCCCTCGGAAACCCATTGGTAATATGACTATGTGTCTATGGGAGGCCGAAATCAAGGTAGGTGTGTATAGTCTTAACCTGAGACTTGCATCGCTAATACTTGCGATAATCGGTCAACTTTGGTCTTGGTGGTACAGGGCATTAACCGGTTCTGCGTACACCACTTCTGAGTTTATCAGAGAGTCGTAGTGTATTGGGTGTGATGTCAAGATGAAAGTATCACTTCAGTCATATTGGAGATGATGTCACGCAGGATACGGTATTAGTGCTCTTGAGTGTTGCGCAACCAATCGGGATATTGTGACCAGGTCATGAATATTCGATTATAGAGACTATGTTACCAGGCATCCGATATATGCTTTGGACGGGGTAGACACGTATCCAGCCCCAGCCCTAGCACGTGACTATCCGACACTGGGCCGATACACACAATACAATGGTATACTACGCTTGATACAGATCTTAAATATTCTTAAATGGATATGTCCGGAGAATTGGGTAGACTTTGTGCTTTGCTAGGAGTCGACCTTGTCTCGTAAATCGGTAAAACGTAGTACTTGGTACGTACGTGATTCGGATACTCCGACGACCCTATTTACTGCCAACTTATCCGGGGATCTCATGGGTCGCTTCCCGATAATCCACCGATGACGCACAACTCGCACTCTTAAATAATCTGGGATTATATAGAAGAGAGAGAAAATTAATCTAGGATTAATTATAGAGATATTTTATCTGGGATAAAATATCATCTAGAGAGAGATAACGATTAATTTGGAATTAATCGGTAAATTAATATATTCGATATATTAAATGAAATTAGATTTCGACGCGGAATTAAAATTAGATTTTAATTTGGGCGAACGAATTAATTTAGAATTAATTCGTTAGCGACGTGAATAGTGAATTCGCTAGGCGTAATCATTTAATTACGACGCGACGGAAAAATCGTTAATTTGGAATTAACGAACCCGAGCCCGAGTGTGATTGCGAGCGCATTCGTATTTCGAATTCGAGTGCGGCGTCGCAAGTCGCATCAAGCGTCAAATCAATCAGTCGCATCAAGCGTCAAATCACTTGTCACTTTGAGTGATGTGACTTGACAACATGTCACTTTGATAAAGTTTATGTGAATAGTGATGGACATGATGTGCATAGTGTTTGTCTTTATTGTTTGACTTTTTGAATTCAAATTAAAGGTAAATGCAAGTGAAATTCATTTGAAATTCACTAAAGTGTATAAGATACACTTGAAATTCAAATGCAATTAACTTAATACACATTTCTTTCTCTCCATTTCTTTCTCTTCTTCTCACGCTAAACACACAAAATGTGGACTGTTTTTTAAGCTAAAATGGCGTGGACAAAGGGAAGCCAAGAGTGGGTTTTCATGGTGAAAATCCAAGTGCTAGCACACTTACGAGTCTTGCGAATGTGGTAGGGAGGTTCGCCCATGAGCCGAGATCCGTTTGACGAAACTTGGAGCTCCATTTCTCAACTCAATTTTCTGTTTTTGAAGGCAGTGGACTGCATCATTTGGGCGTCCTTGGCAGTGAGTCTTATGGCTTTGTTCGTCTTCAAATCGACTCAATCGATCGATGTGAGTATTCTGCTACCTCTGTTGATGTGTTCACACAATATTTTCATTGCTTGTTTGATCTTGGGACCTAGATTATAACCAACAATGGCATCAAGAGCCTAGGTTCAAGCATGAAAATTGTATGGCTTAAAATTTGGGTAAATGTTTGTTGAGCATGATTTGAATAAATTGATTGTTTAAGTATGCTTATAACATGTTTAATTTCATTTTGGTTGGACCAATTTGTTGAAAATTGATTTGGAATAATTTTCCCCAATTTTTGTCACTTGGCCGAATGTGTGGATGATTTTTGGATTCTTGGAATTTTTTTTTTGATTCATTTGATGAGTTAGAATCATGTAGGATGATGTTAATTTATGGTCAATTGGTTTGTACTTTGAATTGAACATAAATCCCCAAAATTCTCATGTTGGCCGAATTGGTGTATGCCCTTAAATGTCTTGGATTTTTGATTTTATGAACATTGGATGTGTATGAAATCATTTAGGATGTTGATTTAATGTCGATTGTGGGTTTGATTGGATTGAAACCAAATCGGATGTGAAATCCTTCCTTGGCCGAGACTAAAGAAGCATGTAAATGGGTTTTATTTTTCATTTATGTGTTGGACATATGATAATGATAATGAACATGATTAATTGGACTAATATGGTGTTTTGGAAATGTTGATTTAGTTGATTAATCATATAATGCACTTTAGGTAATTAAATTTCGGAATTGGATTCATGAAATTTAATTATTTAGGCTTAAATTGGATTTGGGCTTCTAATGTTGTATTTGGGCCTATTGGGCTTGATTTTATCAAGTTGGGTTTAGGCCAAATGGATTGGATCCAATTGGGCCCAAAACCTTAACCATAAAGCCCAAATGCGACTAATGAACCTTTAAAGTTCAATTGGGCCTAATGGGCCAAGATTGATTATGGGCTTATGGGGTAAATCCCGGATTGGACTTTGGTTATCGGTTTGACCCGAGTTGACCAAAAGTCCACGCCTTAAGAAATCAATTAAAAGCCCATTGGACTTTAATTGAATTGTTGTTGGACGTTAATCGGTCTTTGAGACGCGTTACGATTAAATTTGGAATTTAAATCGTAAAAGGTTTATTAATAAAGTGTAATATTTAATTTGGAATTGAATAGTGAATTAGTATTAAATACATGTTAAATTAGATTTAATGATGTAGTTTAATTTAATTCATGAATTCGTACTTTAAGTACTTATTCGCAAAAACGAGTTTGACTCGAACAAAATCAAATCGTTGTTTGAACATTGGATGATCACTTAATTATCAGATTAATTAATTTGATTAGATTGATTGATAGCATGCTTATGTGTGTGAATACGTGGTTGTGTTGAATGAATAATGTATATCGGATGGATATTAGATGGGTGGGCAATTTTAGAAATTGTTGTAATAAATTCGATTTATTAAATTGGACCTGAGTGTCCAGCCTTATCACCTCTATTCTCTTTGTATTCTCTTCTCACCTATTCCCCTCAATGTAAATGAGGTTTCTTTAGAAGTGTAGTGTAACGGGTAGAAGTAATACAAGTGCTAGCTTGAGTGAGAAAGGGAGAGATTTGATCTAGGATCAATGTGTAAAGTATCCATCCGCATATCATTATTATTTATTTTCATACTCGCTTTATTATGTATTTAGAATGCATGTTTAAGGGTGTATGATGATGAGACCTTAACAAAGATAATTAAATTGGTAGCCAATTTGCACGCGAAAAACCCTCGTTAAATATCAAGCGTTTATTTTCCTTCCATTGAGTGATTCTTACTCAAGATCCGAGATTGGCAGGGGTTGTTGGCCAAAGTCAAGCCCTTGTCCGTCGAAGATGTGTTTTAATCACGAGGCTTTGTTCCATATCGGTGTCGTGTCCAAGTTGTGGTTTGTTGGCCAAAGTCAAGACCACTTCTTGTCCATTGACATTGATTACGAAGCTTCCATGTCAATGGGTCCGCGCTTGACTGGGATCACTAGGTTTGTTGTGCCAAAGCCAAGGCCTAGTTGATTCAGAGGAAAAAGGTTAGGGTATATATTCGATATATAGACATATATAAGATATATGTTTGGGACTTGGATGTCCACCTACTGGATCTAGGAGTTGGATGAGATCCAATTGATCTTCGAGATCTACCTAGTTAATTATCATACAATTTGTTGGCCAAAGTCAAGATTGTGTGATATTTAACGGGATCCTAGCCCACTAGGAAACACGGTTTCCCGAGTACTCGACAGAGGGTTAGAGGCCCGACGAAAAATAATGGGAGGCAAGTATTGAATTTGCAACATTCGTTCGAATACTTGCTAAACGCGCTCATCTATATTTTACTCGTCATATTAATCAAAAGTATTAGTTGGACTAATATTTTATGTTGTTTTAAATATATATATAGTTGGACTATATACAAACTCATTCGATATATAGTTGATTTTATAATTGGATTATAGTAATCAATATAATTGAATTAAAATTATAGTTGATTAAATAATTGGATTATTGTAATCATTATAATAAATAGTACCTTATTAAATTGATTAAATAGTTGGACTATTGAAATCAAGAAAGAATTGAAAGTTGAATATTTAAAATATATAATCCTTGGATTAAATGTTTTAAATGATTTAATTTTCAATTGGGAATTCATAATAGGTTACTTTATTGGATAAAATAACTTGTTATATCTATGCCCATAATTAAGCAAATAAGTAGAGCATAAAATCTTTGGAAGATTTATGTGATGATGACTTTAGTGCTTAATTTAATATACTTATCATAAATCTATCTTTAGATTTAAATGTATTAAAATGCAATTAATAATTCTTAGAGAATTGATTTGACTATTCTAATGGAGAGAAGTCAAAGTTTGCAATTGGGCGAGTTGCACAAGGTGCACATCATTTCGATATTCCGAAACCCAAGGCTTGGCCAAAGGTTTGTGAAATATTGAAATGATAATTGACATATCCCAAAGTGACTACCATTTGGATATGGAAGACACGAAGGAATTAAAGAAAGGGCGAGGCTCTAACTTTAAAAATATTTGTCAAAGTTATGTTCACTACTAGTATTAAAATTAGATTTTAAATACTTAGTGTGGTACATTAAATATATGTATTGATGTTCAGAATCCGCTATGAGCTGGATACTGACTTCAAGCCGAGATTTCTCTGCGAATCGGAAACGGGACGAAAGTCGCTGTTTCGACCGTAGATACCTAAGTTTAGGAACTACCCTTTGGGTATGTACTTAAATTAGGAACTGTTATAATGTAACTAGTTTGACTAGAGACATTATCTCTATATCAGTGTTTATTCCATTATGGATAAACATTTATATTCTAGAACACTAAAGTGTTTTATTATATAAAGATGATACTGAGATAAACACATTAGATGTGAATAGCAGAATTTATATTTTGAATATAATAAAATCTCAAACATATAAAAATGACAAATAAATAGCTCAAATTGATTTGATCAATAGAGACTTATTTGTGGCATTGTTTTCTAGGACACAATTAAACGAGACTCGTATATCCACACTTTTGAAGAGTGGGTACTAGGACTGATTTGACTATTCAAATAAGGTCTGCGAATCTAGTTTATAAGGTAAAGTACCTAAAATACTATTTACTTGGTAATAGTAAAAGGGCCACCGATCTGTTAGCCCTATTCATGGTGAAGTAAGTGGACCCATATCTAGCTAAGCTAGATGTGAACATGAATATTTCGTGACCTTAACGGATGTGGCATCACGTTATGGTTATGTGTTTCTTTTGAAGAACACAAATCGAAAACTTTAGAGTTTCGACACGAAATAGAAAAACAGATCGGCTATAGTATTATTCCGCCACGGTAAGACCGTAATGGAAAATACTTAAGCAGTAAGTTTCATACGTACATGAAAGAGTACGATATTCTTTCAGATGAGGACTCCTCCCGAGACACGTCAGTTAGACGGTGTGTGTGTCCGAACAAAACCAATTTTGTTGGACATGATATGGTTTATCACGAGTCGCTCTGAGCTACTATTTCCTTCAATAGGACATGTATTAACAGTGCAAAACTTATTTAGAATAAGGTTCCATATAAATCTGTTTGACAGATGTCATATAGGATATGAACAGGAAAGAAACGGGGTTTCTCATTTCTAGTAATTTGGGTATGCCAGGCATAACTTTTGGATGATACCAAACTGAAAGACCCAAATTGGAACAGTGCCTATATAGGTTATCCTAAGGGAAACCTTAAGTATAGTACTTGTAAATCTCACATGAGAACAATGTGATTGTTGCTTACCATGCGGTTTTTCCTGAGAGGAATACCGATATGCAGTGGTTAGTGGGAGGATAGTGATACTCGATGAAAATCGGAGTAATACTGTTCAAGGCACGAAGTCCTTAATGGAACACAAATAGTTCATCTATGATGAATCTATACCATTAATCTTCAAATACACAAGAAATTCGTAGATCGGATAGAGTCAGAAAACAACGTAGGGTATGGGTTTCTGATCTAACCTCATAAAGATGTCAATCTTATGAACGTATATCCACCGACTACGTTTTGAGGAAGTGATACGAGGTATCGACTCCCTATTATGGCAAAGTGCCATGAATCCGAAATAGATTCCATGTATAACAACTATTTTGGATACTAGTTGTTGTACCACAAGGCATTGTGCCTATTGGTACATTAAACGTCTTCAAGGAAGACATACATGGAAGGCAACATACCAACGTACAAAGCTGAGCTTTTGACGGAAAGGTATCGTTATCAACATTGTGTTAATAACGGTTCAACCTTTTACCTGTTGCCATGGTAAATCCATTTTGAAGATGCTTGTTGATAACTGCGTATTTCATTTATGAAATGTGTCAGTTGTAGATCAAAATCGCTTTCCTGAAAAGGAAACCTTTTGGAGGATGTTTACAACATCCTGACGATTTTGAATAACCGACAAACAAGGTTTGCGGGTTATTCGATCCATGTTTGGATTGAAGCAAGCATAAGGTTCTTGGAACTGTCGTTTTGAAATATTCATAATGATTTATGATTTGACTCAAAACGAAATAATTCTTGTGTATATAAGGAGGTTAGTGGGAGAGCGCACTGACAGTGAAATTCCCAATAATGCAATTGGTGAAAGCTTGGCTTTCATAGATATTCTTTCAATAAAAATTCTCCGTAGAATTCTGGGGAGTAACAACCTTTATTCAAGGAATAAAGATCTACTGGGATAGATTTGGAGTTGTTAACACTCTCTGGGAAATTGTACATTTAAAATGTACTTGTATTGGTGTCTCATACGCTTCGAGCATATGGAGTCACAATCGGGTCAATCCAAGTGATAGTCACTGGATTGAAGTTAAGAACATCTGTTAGTATCTTAGAGAACTAAAGATGCTGTCTTAAACTATGGAGAAGGAGAACTTGAAGTGACTGGGATCACTGCTGCAAGTTTCCAAACGATTAAATAATACGGTACTATTAAGTTTGAACACTGGGACAGTGAGCTGGAAATCTTCCAAGCAAGATAACTGCTGCCGAATAAACAACAAATGCGGATTATTGCTGCAGCTGAGGCAGCAATAGAAGCCATTTGAATCGAAAATAAATCTAATTAGATTAGATATAGTTCTGTTAGCAGCTGAGCTAGGCGTCAGCACATGCTAAGGAATTAAAGGTCTCATCGACGATCCAGATATATACTTCTATATCATCTGATTCATTCGGATCATACATCGTGGCGATGTGATGATCGTATAAATCGCGTCAAACGATAATCAAACAAATCCGCTGACGAAAACCTTTCCTCAGCAATTTGAGCGAACCGTACATAGTTCGGGTGTGGGACACTTGAGTGACTGGCTATGTGCCAAGTGGGAGATTGTTGGACAAAATGACCCATAGCGTCACTATTTGCACAGATCATTGTGTTGTTGTAGCAAATTAACTATGTGACAAGGAAATTGCACTCTCATCATTTGTGATTAGATCACCATAGATATATAAATGAAGAGAGGTCCCTATGATTAGTTCCTGGATTGAGAATGATATGAGACAGTATCAGTCCCCGAAGGATTAATCATTAAATATCCCTAGCCGGAGTATTATCGAGACTGGACATCGATAATGCGGAATATGCTAGTATTGCACTTGTGTGCGTTGTGAGGGCACAACGGCATAGTTCTCATATATATAAGTATTGGATACTTATGCAAGTGCGATAGGAGGTCGTGTTTCACCGATGGTACGGGAAACAGCTTCGCTCTGGATAGACCCCTCAGAATCCCATTGGTAATATGACTATGTGTCTATGGGAGGCCGAAATCAAGGTAGGTGTGTATAGTCTTAACCTGAGACTTGCATCGCTAATACTTGCGATAATCGGTAGACTTTGGTCTTGGTGGTACAGGGCTTTAACCGGTTCTGCGTACACCACTTCTGGGTTTATCAGAGAGTCGTAGTGTATTGGGTGTGATGTCAAGACAGAAGTATCACTTCAGTCATATTGGAGATGATGTCACGCAGGATACGGTACTAGTGCTCTTGAGTGTTGCGCAACTAATCGGGATATTGTGACCAGGTCATGAATATCGGATTATAGAGACTATGTTACCAGGCATCCGATATGTGCTTCGGACGGGGTAGACACTTATCCATCCCTAGCCCTAGCACGTGACTATCCGATACTGGGCCGATACACACAATACAATGGTATTCTTAAATGGATATGTCCGGAGAATTGGGTAGACTTGGTGCTTTGCTAGGAGTCGACCTTGTCTCGTAAATCGGTAAAATGTAGTACTTGGTACGTACGTGATTCGGATACTCCGACGACCGTATTTACTGCCAACTTATCCGGGGATCTCATGGGTCGCTTCCCGATAATCCACCGATGATGCACAACTCGCACTCTTAAATAATCTGGGATTATATAGAAGAGAGTGAAAATTAATCTAGGATTAATTATAGAGATATTTTATCTGGGATAAAATATCGTCTAGAGAGAGATAACGATTAATTTGGAATTAATCGGTAAATTAATATATTCGATATATTAAATGAAATTAGATTTCGACGCGAAATTAAAATTAGATTTTAATTCGGGCGAATGAATTAATTTAGAATTAATTCGTTAGCGACGTGAATAGTGAATTCGCTAGGCGTAATCATTTAATTACGACGCGACAGAAAAATCGTTAACTTGGAATTAACGAACCCGAGCCCGAGTGTGATTGCGAGCGCATTCGTATTTCGAATTCGAGTGCGGCGTTGCAAGTCGCATCAAACGTCAAATCAATCAGTCGCATCAAGCGTCAAATCACTTGTCACTTTGAGTGATGTGACTTGACAACATGTCACTTTGATAAAGTTGATATGAATAGTGATGGACATGATGGCATAGTGTTTGTCTTTATTGTTTGACTTTTTGAATTCAAATTAAAGGTAAATGCAAGTGAAATTCATTTGAAATTCACTAAAGTGTATAAGATACACTTGAAATTCAAATGCAATTAACTTAATACAGATTTCTTCTCTCTCCATTTCTTTCTCCTTCTCTCACGCCACACACACAAAATGTGGACTGTTTTTGAAGCTAAAATGGCGTGGACAAAGGGAAGCCAAGAGTGGGTTTTCATGGTGAAAATCCAAGTGCTAGCACACTTACGAGTCTTGCGAAGGTGGTAGGGAGGTTCGCCCATGAGCCGGGATCCGTTTGACGAAACTTGGAGCTCCATTTCTCAACTCAAATTTTTGTTTTTGAAGGCAGTGGACTGTATCATTTGGGCGTCCTTGGCAGTGAGTTTTATGGCTTTGTTCGTCTTCAAATCGACTCAATCGATCGATTTGAGTATTCCGCTACCTCCGTTGATGTGTTCACACAATGTTTTCATTGCTTGTTTGATCTTGGGACCTAGATTATAACCAACATGTTTTGCAGCACTGTCATTCATCACCATACGGCGGACACTTCAGCGAAAACAAAACTGCAGCCAAAGTCCTACAATCGGGTTTGTTCTGGCCCACTCTTTTTAAAGATGCTTATCTTTTTTCTCTTCAATGTGATAGGTGCCAGAAAACGAGGAATATTTCAAGGAGAAATGAAGACCGTTGCAAAACATTCTAAAAGTGGAAATATTGATGTATGGGGTATTGATTTCATGGGACCATTTGTTCCATCATTCGGAAACCGTACATCCTGGTTGCTGTAGACTACGTCTCCAAATGGGTCGAAGCAATTGCACTTGTTAGACAGTTATGACCCATAGCGTCACTATTTTGTAAATGATATTGTATTATTGTACAAAATTAACTATGTAGTAATGAAATTGCCCTTTTACCGTTTTTGTAATTTATTACTTTGATAATAAATGGTAAGAGTCCCTATGATTAGTTCCGGATTGTGATGATATGAGACGGTATCAATCCATAAAGGTTTAATCATTAAATATCCCTAGTCGTAGTATTATCGAGATTGGACATCGATAATGTGGAAAGCTAGGTACTGCACTTGTGCATGTTGTGAGGGCACAACGGCATAGTTCTCATATATTTAAGTATAGGATACTTATGCAAGTGCGGTAGGAGGTTGTGTTTTACCGATGGTACGGAAAACAGCTTCGCTCTGGATAGAGACCGCGGAATCCCATTGGTAGTATGTCTGCGTGTCTATGGGAGTCCGCTTCAGGGTAGGTGCATATGATCTTAACCTGAGACTTGCATCGCTAGTACTTACGACAATCGGTAAACTTTAGTTTTTGGTGGTCCAGGGCTTTAACGGGTTCTGTGTACACCTCTTCTGGGTTTATCGAGAATCGTAGTGTATTGGGTGTGATGTCAAGATGGAAGTATCACTTCAGACCATGGAGATGATGATCGCGAGGGATACAGAACTAGTACTCTATAATGGTTGCAACCATCGGGATAATATGACTAGGTCAGGATTATCCGATTCAAAGAGACTGGTTGCTTGATGTCCGATATGTGTATTGTACGGGGCAGACACATCTCCAGCCCCAGGCCTTACATGTGATCATCCGATACTGTTCGATATACATATACTACGGTATACTACGCCTGTTATAGATCTTATATTCCAATAAGAATATTTCTGGAGAATTGGGTAGGCATGGCGTTTTGCTAGAGGCTAACCTTGTCTTGTAAATCGGTAAAAACGTAGTACTTGGTACGTACGTGTTCGGATAATCTGACGGCCGTATTTACTGCCAACATATCCAGAGATCTCTTGGGTCGCTTCCCGAAGATTCACCAATGACGTATGATTCAAACTCGATTAATCTTGGATTAATTACGGAGAGACTTTATCTTGGATAAAGTACTATACATAGAGAGAGAACGATTAATTTGGAATTAATCGTAAAAATATTATATTCGATATAATAATCGAAATTCGATTTCGACGCGAAATTAAAATTAGATTTTAATTCGGGCAAACGAGTTAATTTAGAATTAATTCGTTAGCGACGTAAATAATAATTTCGCTAGGCGCAATTATTTATTAAATTCGATTTAATTAACGTCGCGACGTAAGTTCGGTATTTCGGAAATATCGAACCCGAACGCGTGAGTGCACGTGGCCCACTTTCATTTGGGTTGTGTGGGGCCCACATGACACATGTCATTTTATGCATTATTTAATTGTTAATACATTGCATGGTGATAGTGTACAATACACTCAATGGTTTTGCATGGAGTTTGAGTGTTTGACACTCTAAGCCATTGCATGATTTGTGTCATAAGTTTATTATTAATTTAATAAATATTATGGCATAAATATAAATTGATTTTTTGTAACAAAAATCATGACACTCCTCTCTCTCTCACATTGCCGAAACTACATGCAGTTTTGGGCTCTCCATTTCTTCAATTTTTGTGGCAAGATTTGAAGAAGTTGTGCATTCAAAATCACAACAAAGGCTAGCACCTTCAAGGGATCATACATAGGTGATATGGGAAACTAATCCTTGAGCTTAGAAGGATCAAACTCGACTTGGAGTCCCTCTTTTCTTCTTGGCCGAGAGCTTCACTGCACAAGGGAGGAATTTCGCATCATCTTAGCATCCATTTTCAAGTATTGTGAGTATGATTCCGCCATACTTCAATTTATTCATTCATGTATTTATATATTTTGCTTGTTCTTGATTGATCTTGGGGCTTGGTAATTATTTTCCAACAATGGTATCATTGAGCTTAAAGAGCATGCAAATATATTAGGATGTTATTTGGGGAAAATTGTATGAAGCATGATTTGATGAGTTTGCTTGATTAAATATGCTTAGATGTATGTTATTTAGATTATACATCATCAATTTCATGGAAAATAAATTGGATTAATTTTTCCAACCCAAATGAGGCTTGGCTGAATACATGCAAGCATATGGACTAGATGATTTTTTAATTTTAAGACATTAGATGACTTGAAACAATATGGAATGATGATTTGTAAATCGATTGGATTGAAAACGAAATCGGACCATTTTAATCACCTTGGCCGAATGCTTGATGGAGGATTAGGGACTTGATTTTTTGATTAAATAATGTTGGACATATATTTAAGATAAAAATTTGATTAATGGATTAATTTGATATTTTGGGAATATTGATTTAAAGGATTAATCATGATAATACACTTTAATTAATTAAGTTATAAAATTTGGAATTTTAAAATTTGGTTAGTTGGGCTTAATTTTGAATTGGGCCTAAAACTATTATATTTGGACATAATGGGCTTGGTTGGGCCAAGTAGATTTGGACCATTTGGATAGGATCCAAAATGGGCCTAAATCACACCATTTAAGCCCAAATGTAATAAATGGGCTTTTATGTTTAATTGGGCCTTATGGGCTTGATATTGATTTTATGGCATATGAGGGTGATTCCTTATTGGGCTTGGTAATTGGGTTGACCCATACATTGACCAAAACCCAAGCCTAAAGAAATCAATTGAAAGCCCATCGGACTTTAATTAAACGGACATTAGATGTTAGTTGGCTTTGAGACCCGATTGTATTAGATTTGGAATCTAAGTTATAAAAGCACAATAAAAGTGTAAATATTTAATTTAGAATTAAATAATAGGATTAGTATTGAATACGACTTAAATTGGATTTAACGATTAGTTCGATATAATTCGTGAATTCATACTATAAGTATTTATTCTCAAATTGAGTTGGACTCGCGCAAATGCAAACAATTGTTTGAACATTGTATTGTCACCTAAATAAAGACTAATTAATTGGATTTGATTGGTTGTATAACATGCCTTGAATGAATGAATGTGGATGTGATGTATGAATAGTGTATATCGGATGGATATTAGAAGGGAAGGGTAATTTTAGAAATTATTGTAAATTTAGTATTTATAAATTGGACCTGCGTGTCCAGCCTTTCTCTTATTGTCTCTTTGTATTCTCTTCTCACCTAATTCCCCTCAATGTAAATGAGGTTTCTCTTATTGTATTATGTAATTGGTAAGAGTAGAATAGTGCTAGCGGGGAGAGGAAAGGGAGTGATTTGTTCTAGGAACAAGTTGTTCTTCATATCCATCCGTATATCGCTATTACTTTACTTTACGCGCTTTATGATGTTTTAGAAGCATGCTTAAGGGTGTATGATGATGGACCTAACAAAGATAAATTAATTGGTTGCCAATTACGCGAAAAATCCCTCAAACAATATTAAGCGATTTTCCTTCCGTTGAATGATTCTTTCTCAAGATCTAAAATTGGCATTGGTTTGTTGGCCAAAGTCAAGACCTTTGTCAATTGAGGATGTGTTTGAATCATGAGAGTTTTGTCCACATCGGTGTCCTGTCCAAGTTGTGATTTGTTGGCCAAAGTCAAGATCACTTCTTGTCCATCGACATTGATTACGAAACTTTCCTCGTCAAGGGTCCCGCTTAACTGGAATCATTAGGTTTGTTGTGCCAAAGCCAAGGCTTAGTTGATTCAGAGGAAATGGTTAGGAAAATGTATTGGATGCATTGACATATGTATATGTTTCGGACATAGATGTCCACCTACCGGATCTAGGAATGGATGGGATCCAATTGATCTTCGAGATCTACCTAGTTAAATAATACAATTTGTTGGCCAAAGTCAAGGTTGTTGTGTTATTTAACGGGATCCTAGCCCACTAGGAAATTGGATTTCCCGAGTACTCAACAGAGGGTTAGAGACTTGCAGAAATAGTGGGAGGCTAGTATTGAATTTGCAATTATCGTTCAGATACTTAGCTTACGCGCTTACACAACTTATTTCGTCAAATTTACACATTAGTTGGACTAATACAATGTTATTTTTTTTTATGTAACAGTTTGACTGTACCCACATATCGTTAACTAGATAATTAGATTATCGATTAGTTAAGATGGCAAACAAAGGAAATGTCTGTGACATAATCATGGGTGATAATGTGTTCAAGGGCACCAACTTCGCCGACTGGGAAATGAACCTAAGGATAGTCCTTGGGGCGGAGAGGATACTGTATACGAGACAAAAACCTCTCGGGCCTAAGCCCACTGAGCACTTGAGCTGGAGTTATGGAAAACTCACAGTGATGATTGTGACACGGCTTAGTCGATCATGCTTGCTTCAATGACTCAACACTTTCGCCGCCAGAATAGGGACTTGGATCCTTATAATATGATGGCAAGATTGCAAGATCTTCACCGCACTAATAAGCGGATGG
>SKCR01048552.1:0-53074 GCA_019454045.1 Zanthoxylum bungeanum
TCTCATCAACGATCCAGATACATACTTAGATACTCATCTGAATCATTCGGATCATATATCGTGGCGATGTGATGATCGAATAAATCGCATCAGATGATAATCATCAAATCCGCTGACGAAAAATTTTCTCAGCAGTTTGAGCCACCGTACATAGTTCGGTTTTAGACACTCGTGACTGGCTATAGGCCAAGTGGGAGATTTTGGACAATTATGACCCATAGCGTCACTATTTGTACATATCACGGTGTTGTTGTACAAATTAACTATGTGACAAAGGAGATTGTACTCTCATCATTTGTGATTAGATCACCTTAGATATATAAATGAAGAGAGGTCCATATGATTAGTTCCTGGATTGAGAATGATATGAGACAGTATCAGTCCACGAAGGATTAATCATTAAATCCCTAGCCGGAGTATTATCGAGACTGGACATCGATAATGCGGAATAGGCTAGTATTGCACTTGTGTGCGTTGTGAGGCAAAACGGCATAGTTCTCATATATATAAGTATCGGATACTTATGCAAGTGCGATAGGAGGTCGTGTTTCACCGATGGTACGGGAAACAGCTTCGCTCTGGATAGACCCCTCGGAATCCCATTGGTATTATGACTATGTGTCTATGGGAGGCCGAAATCAAGGTAGGTGTGTATAGTCTTAACCTGAGACTTGCATCGCTAATACTTACGATAATCAATAGACTTTGGTCTTGGTGGTACAGGGCTTTAACCGGTTCTGCGTCACCACTTCTGGGTTTATCAGAGAGTCGTAGTGTATTGGGTGTGATGTCGAGACGGAAGTATCACTTCAGTCATAGTGGAGATGGTGTCATGCAGGATACGGTATTAGTGCTCTTAAGTGTTGGCCGGCCATCGGGATATTATGACAAGGTCATGTATATCCGATTATAGAGACTAGTTACCAGACATCCGACATGTGCTTCGGACGGGGCAGACACTTATCCAGCCCCAGCCCTAGCACATGACTATCCGATACTGGGCTGATATACGCAATACTACGGTATACTACACTTGATATAGATCGCTTATTCCTGTAAGCATGTTTCTGGAGAATTGGGTAGGCATGGCGCTTTGCTAGAAGCCAACCTTGTCTTCTGAATCGGTGTAAACGTGGTACGAGGTACTTACGTGTTCGGATAGTCCGACGACCCGATTTACTGCCAACATATCCGGAGATCTCATGGGTCGCTTCCCGAAGATTCACCGATGATGTATAACTCGTACTTTAATTAATCTGGGATTAATTAGAAGAGAGAGAAAATTAATCTGGGATTAATCACGGAGATATTTTATCTGGGATAAAATATTAATTAAAGAGAGAGAACGATTAATTTAGAATTAATCGATAAAATAATATATTTGATATATTATTAGAAATTGGATTTCGACGCGGAATTAAAATTGGATTTTAATTCGGGCGAACGAATTATTTAGAATTAATTCGTTAGCGACGTGAATAGTGATTTCGCTAGGCGTAATCATTTAATTACGACGCGACGGAAAATTCGTTAATTTGGAATTAGCGAACCCGAGCCCGGGATTATTTGCGAGCGCATTCGCATTTTGAATTCGAGTGCGGCACGCAAGTCAAATCGAGCGTCAAATCGCAAGTCACATCAAGCGTCAAATCAAATGTCACTTTGAGTGATGTGACGAGTTGTCACTTGATTTGAGTGATTGATGTGGTAGTTGAAAAGCTTTAAATGCTTTTTGCTTTTTGCTTTTTGCTTTTTGGTTTTTGAAAATTGAAAAGTTGTATATGGTTTATTTTATTTTTGAAAAAATAAAAAAAAAACCAAAATACATTTTTCTTTTCTTACTTCTCTCTCCACTTTCACGGTTTCTAGGAAACCTTTCTTCCCTCCATTTTCTCTTCTCCCTCTCACGGCTCACTGCCGATTTCTTCCTCAAATTTCTGGTTTGACCGAGAATAAAGGAAGATGAAGAGTGCTAGCACACACCTTGGGTTATACTATGGTGATAGGGAAACGAATTTATGAGCTTGGAATCATTTTTGGAGCTTGAAGCTTGGAGCTTCAATGGAGGTCATCAATGGCCGATCATGGAGGAGACCACCACCATCAAAACCGAGCAGCCCACTGCCTTGGAGAGCTGCTGCCGTGACTTTGAGGGAGGCAAAAACGCATCTTGTTCTTCGCATCCAAAACCGTTCAATGTGAGTTATGTTTCCGCCTTACTCCTTTGATGTGTTCTTACGAATTTCCTGCTTGATTTCATGATTCTTGGGACCTATATTAGAACTCAACAATTCTCTAGAAATATTCTTAATGGAATATATAATCTGTATCAGGCGTAGTATACGTAGTATTGCATATTACGATCCAGTATCAGATATCACATGCTAGGCCTGAGGCTGGAATTGTGCTGTACCATACGATGCATATATCGGATCTCTGGTAACTAGTCTCTATAATCGGATAAACATGACCTAGTCATATTATCCCGATGACTGCAGTACATAAGAGTACTAGTTCCGTATCCTACGTGATCATCATCTCCATATGACTGGAGTGATACTGACATCTTGACATCACACCCAATACACTACGATTCTCAGTATACCCTAAAGATGCATACACATAACCTGTTAAAGTCCCGGATGACCAAAACCAAAGCATATTGATTGTCGTAAGAATTAGCGATGCAAGTCTCAGGTTAAGACCAAATACACCTACCATGATTTGGACTTCCATAGACACATAGTCATACTACCAATGGAATTCCGAGGGGTCTATCCAGAGCGAAGCTGTTTCCGTACCATCGGTAAACACAACCTCCTATCACACTTGCATAAGTATCCAATACTTAAATATATGAGAACTATGTCGTTATGCTCCCACAATGCGCACAAGTACAATACTAGTCCATTCCGCATTATCGATTTCCAATCTCGATAATACTATGACTAGGGATATTTTAATGATTAAACCTTAGTGGATTAATATTGTCTCATATCTTATTAATCGGGAACTAATCATATGGACTTTTATCATTTATATATCCCGGTAATCCAATTACAATGATAAAAGAGCAATTTCCTTGGTCACATAGTTAATTTGTACAACAACACCATGTTCTGTACAAATAGTGATGCTATGGGTCATAATTGTCCAACAAAAACTTCTTGTATTTGATACTCCATCTTGTACTTTGTTACACAAGGAAGTTGCTGTGAAAGTGACGTCATATCTTCTCTTACTTTTTTTTCAACTTTACTCCGTAAATCATGGTTATACTGCTCAACAAATTGTTTCAATGTTGTTTTTGAGTTAACATACCCATCAAAGAATGCATTCATACTTTCACTATGTTGAGTGGTTGACATGCCTGCCCAAAAACTATTCTTTAGAAAACACGGAACCCAATGATGTTTGTCCTGATATAACCCAGTAAGGCATTCATTACCCCCAAAATCATATTGAACAAGCATATAATGCCAAGTTTCCTCAAATTGCGCAACACATTGTGAATCATAAATAGCGGAATGTAATAACTGAGTGATTGCATGATATTCCGTATAACCTCCTAATTTTTCAGAAACTTTCTTCAGTATATGACACAAACACCACCGATGTCGAGTAGTAGGAAAAACAATCTCAATCGCCTTTTTCATTGCCTTATCTTGGTCAGTAATGATTCCAATAGGTGCAGCATTAGACATGCAAGATAAATATGTCCTAAATAACTATGTAAAAGTCTCGGTGTCCTCATGTGATATCAATCCACATCTTAACAATATAGAATGACCATGATGATTAACTCCCACAAATAGGGCGAATGGCATGTCATACTTATTTGTTAGATATGTGGTGTCAAATGTACCAACATCACCAAAAGATTTGTAGGCGGTCCGACTCCTCAGATCAGCCCAAAAAACATTTTTTAATCGACCATCATCATCCAAGTTGAAGCTAAAGTAAAACCTATCGTCTTCTGCTTGCATTTTCATCAAGTAGTTTTGTAAAGCAACAACATCTCCTTCGCCAAGTCGTAATCTTCTTTGTTTGTCAACATGATTTCTACAGTCTCTTGCCGTGAATGTAACATTTCCATAACCACCAGCTTCAATAATAAGAGAATTGCTACTTTGGGCAACTCTTATTCCGGCTCTATCATTTATTTCAAGTTTTCTTTTTTGCATGTACATTGATGCTACAGTTACATCTGAAATACTTTGACTTCGACGGTGATAATAATCCATGGTTGTGCTCAAGAACTACAGTTCGAACCCTCCATTTTCCAACTTCATCTACCCATCCACAAATTTTAGCATTGCATCCAATTTTTGAATTAGGTTGGGGCTTTAAAATATTACTCGATGTCATTTTTGAAAAGCCGCTTCTCCCACAAGCCAATGTCACATATCTAACATCATCATCACCCCTTTTTATACTACTTCTTCGCATGACTGGAAACCCCTTTCTGTTTATCATATTCTTTGTAATAACTAAACATATCATTAGCATCATCAAAAACCATATCCGTCTTTGGTTCATCATCATCATTATCATCAATTTCTTTGATATTTACATCTACACTATCATCCTTTTTCAATTTCGGTGGATATTTCAAAATTCTTCATTTTCTGTCACCCCAAATTATAGATGAAACCTGTATGAAATATTATATACATATAATTTCAACAACATGACAAAAATATATTAAACCTCTTTGATTTTCTATCCATATAAAGCAAGGCTAAAAATCAATTTCATTTCACAAGTTTTCACAACAACCCATCAACATAAGTCTATATAAAAAATACAAAATACAAAATACGAACGAAGCAAATCAACCCATGGTAAAATGCAAAATGCATAAGTCTGTATAAAAAATGCAAAATGAAAAATTCCAATTTAAACAAAATTTCCTGGCATTGTAGACATCCAAAAATTTTGATGATGAACGAAGCAAATCAACCTCAAGTTTCAAATTTCACAGTGCTAGAGATTTCAAAATTACTTGTGTTTTTGTTGCTAGAAATTTTTGTGAGAAATTTGGGGTTTATTTCCTCTGCCCCACTTCAGCTAGGGATAATGTTCTGTGAAATTTTGGGTTGATTTTTTTTCCATGCGTTTGATGCTAGGCGTTTGGTGTGTTTGGTTACAATGATAAACTTAAACGTAAACAGTTCAATTTCACAAAACGCACCGTTTTGGGCGTGTGTGAGTAACATTGTAAGTAAGAAAATCACTTCTCATATTTTAATGCTTAGATTTGAGTTTATTATGCATGAATGAGTAACCTAATATGATGAATAGATTATTTTGAAAACTCTAAATTTATATTTGAATAAAGAAAGATGGTTGGAGTGAACAAAATTATGACTAGTGGTGTAGAGGTTATGAAATTATTGAATAAAGGATTAGTGTAACAAAATCTGCAATAATGTTAGGTTACACTACAAGAAAATATACTTTTAGCATCTAAACATTTAGCGTCAAAATTATTTTCGACGCTAATAACAACTTTTAGTGTTGAAAATAATATTCGACACCAAATGTCAATATTTTAGCATTGAAAATAATATTCGTCGCCCAATTGTCTACTTTTAACGTCAAATTTTAAAAACAATGCTAAAAGTAGTAATTTTAGCGTCGAAAATTTGTCGATGCTAAAGGTTTTCAACTTTTCCCATTATCTTTGGCATCGAAATAAATTGCGACGCTAAAATTTCTACTTCTAGTGTCGAAGTAACATATTTGATGCTGAAAATTTAAGATTTAGGGTCGACTAATTTGTGTCACTAAAGGTTTATGATGATACCACCAACATTCTGTTAACCTTTAGCGTCAAAATTTATTTTTCGATGATAAAAATCAGACATTTAGCGTCGAATTTAGCGTCGAATTTATCGTTTTAACGCTAAAACTAGATTAAAATACAGAATGCCACCAACCCCTTCTTCCCCATCTACATTTTCTCTCATCATCTTCAATCTCATCCTCTGCAATATTACTCTCTCATCTGCAACCTCATAACACTCCTACAAATTTTCAATAAAACACTAATTAATTTTCCATAAGGTAAATCTTCTTTCATATATCATTATTATTTTTCTTTATATTTGGAAATAATAATTATATATCTCATTTAAGTATTTTAGTTTAATCTTTCTAAAAAATTATGATTTTAATTTGTTATAATTATGTTTATTATATACTTTGTGTTAGTGGTTTATGATGCATATATGTAGATTAGTTAATTAACTAAATATATTTTATTTTGTAACTAATTAATTAATTAACTGAATATATATGTGTATGCTTAAAAAAATAATTAATGGATTTGTGATGTTGATGAGTGGACTATGATGTCTAAAAATTATATTTTTATATTTAGATATTTGGCTGAAATGGATAGAAATTGGATGAGCTCAGTGGATACATTGAGTGTTGAATAAAGTAATAGAGTGTATGAGCTCATGGAATCGGCAAAGCAACACATTGATGAAGAAAGTCGTGTTCAGTGTCCATGTACAAATTGCTTGAATAGGAAAAAGAAACGGTTAGATGAAGTTCATAATCATTTATACATGTCGGGAATATCACCAACTTACCGTACGTGGATTTATCACGGTGAGTAGTATAATTCTCAATCATGGTTTATTGATTCTGGTGAAGGGAGCAGTAGTTACTATCAACCTGCAAACGATGAGATAACTGATGAAGTGCAACCGTACTTAACGTAAGTCTTGTAGGTGCATAAATATATTTTTATTGTATTACATTAACGTAACTCATTTTTTGTAGGCAACATATTACCATGCTACAATGTTGTGGTGACTATAACGTTGATGGAAGACACAAAAAATAATTTCCTAAATAATTTGAGGCAACTGTAAGCCCTAACTGTAAGGGTTTTATATAGCGGGAATCCGGTAACGCAACGGAATAGTGGAAAATCAAAATTTTTCGATTTCAAAACTTTTTCTCGGATTAATTAAATAAACTTATTTATTCAATTACCAATAATCAAATTATGGAATATTACACAAGAAATCAAATTTTTGTGTAATTACCGAATTACCCCTATACTTTGTATTTTGTTCATTTTAGTCTGAAATTGTTCAAAACAATTTTGAATGATTCTAAATCATTACTAATATGAATTTAACATGTCCCAAATGTCACAATACAATTTGCAACAAAAATCCAATTTTTGGCCACTAAGGCCGAGAGACTCATTAGAGGGAATAAAGTGCATTTTGCACTTCCATTGTTCAAAACACATGCAAATGAAATCCAATCAACATAAGATTTAATATGTATCATATAAACATCCAAATAAACCATATAAATGAAAAGCCCCAAATTTGGAAGTGGTCTCAAAACCTAATTTTTCAATTTCTTCAAATTGGACAAAGTACACAAAATTTGTTAAATTCAATACCTCAATTATATTTCTTCCAGTAAAATCAAGCCTAACCACAATGAAACAACTATAGAACAAATCTAGATTAGCAACAAGTTTCTCAAACTAACAAAAGGATGCTAGTAAACACCTTACAAGCATTCTATGTTCTTTATACATGTTTAACCCTATCATCAAACTTCCATTCAACAAAAACACAAAGAATAAAGAAAAGAATAACATGAGAAAATCATAGCATGAAGCCTAGCACAAGGAACATTTTCCTCTCTAATAGTAAGTTGAGAAAACTTAGTAAAATTCCAAGTTTTGTTTGTTTTTCTTTATCTTTCTCTCTAGCTTCTTTTGTTTCTTGAATGGAGTTTTTGACAAAGTGTTTTTGGTTGTTAGAACCCTAAAATAAAAGAAACAATATATACTCCCTTCATTTGGCCCTTGGCCGAAATTGTAGTATACAAAATATCAAGAACCTTTTGTTTCAATTAATTTTAACTTTACAACTTGTTAACTTTAATCATCAAAACATTTAATGAATTAAAGTTAGTTAACAATTACAAATCAAGCCATAAATAAAATATCATAACTTTAAAATATCTATACATTAATTAATTTAATCATTTAACAATTAATTAATTAATTAAATACAAATATATTAAATATATGTATAATATTTACATTAAATATTAAATACATATATATAATTATGATATTAGTCAAATATCTCAATTTCACAATTAATTAATGTGTATTTGAATTAATCAAGCATTAAATGCAAATACACAAAAATTAAGGAAATGATTATCGGGTCTCTACACATGTATTTTACGTTTAACATTTAAACGACTTTATAAATAATCAGTATCGTTTATAAATGTTGCCTAGTGCTCTACGAGTATGTTTCATTAGTGAGACTCTCTAGATTCAGGCATATCCGTCATGAAATCCAATTTCGTGTCCATAATTTATCCACCCGTAAATTATGACGAACACGGATAATCTCGCTGAATCATATAGGTCGAGGTCGTGGCAAATGTATAATTCCTCCGTCACAGGTATCTGGATAAATCCCAGAGATATAGATGTAAATGTCAAATCTCTATAGGGATTATCCAGTCGACTATTCTATTAGCAATCTCAAAAAGAACATTTAGAACTAACTTCCAAATTGTACCACGGGCCCATGGTTTTTATCTGATTGCTAATCATATGGACTACCTATGCTCTGATACACAGAACTGACGGATCCTATCTCGATACACACAAGACACCCTGAGGATCTATCCACACCTAACGAACAGTCAGAGGTCTGATCTAAATAGAACGGTGACGTGACTGCCATCTAAGTGTGGAAGATGTCTCATGCGCCCATAGTGGTATCTCAAGTCGAAGAATCACAAGTGCTACTTAACCCGATAAGATTCTTATTGACGTTAGTGTACCATCCATTAAGAATCTTCGGTGAGTCGTTCAATGTTTATCCGCTATAAACACCTACACGTCTATACTAGTCTCCAAGACTTATGGTTCATTGAGAAACCATTGGAATCATATATTCCAGTATACGACATGTACCGGTCTCAACGGGTTTACTATACTGACCAAGTAGTGTAAACCTTGACCAGAAACTGTCTGAGAATGACAACGTCATGATACAACTCAATGTCAGTTGCGACGCTTTTGCAACAACACCATGATTAGTCATTCTAAGGTCATTATGTCTTTACCATATTAAAAGAAACCTTATTTTATAGAAACTACATATATTATTCATAATAATAACGTCTTACAGAAGTATTCATAAAGAAATACAACCAGGAATTGAAGCTCTGAGCACCAACACCAACAAAAACTCCCATTTGCTCTAGTGCCAATAACGATTGTATATAAAACCCATCGACTCCACGTGTTTATCAAACAACTTCGGAGGTATGGCCTTCGTCAGTGGGTCTGCTACATTATCTTCACTCGGTACCTAACACAAGATAATATCCCCTCGCGACACAATCTCTCGAATGATGTGGTACTTGCGTTCCACATGATTCGACTTCTGATGCGCCCTCGGTTAACGGAATCGTATTCTCGATACTTGGGAAAACTCCCAATTCTGTGATAAAATTTTGTATCCATACAACCTCTTTTACAGCTTCAGAAGCTGCAATATATTCTGCCTCAGTGGTGGAATCTTTTTTTGATCCATGTTTGGAACTATTCGAACAAACTGCACCACCGTTAAGCATAAATACGAATCCATATGTAGACTTTTTATCATCGTGATCCAATTGGAAATCGGAATCCGTGTACCCGTTAACTTGCAGTTCGTTTCCTCCATAAATTATTCACTTATCCTTAGTACCTTTAAGATACTTGAGGATGTGTTTAATGGCCATCCAATGGTCATTACCTGGATTGGACTAATATCTACTAGTTACGCTAACAGCGAAACTGATATCAGGCCTTGTACATAACATGGCATACATTATGCTATCCAAACACGAAACATAAGGTTGGTTAGACATTCTAACCTTCTCATCTTCTATTTGTGGACTCATCTTATTTGAAAGATGAATCCCATGTCTGAATGGTATGTTTGTTGTCTTACAGTTACAAAATTATACCGTTCCAAGATCTTATCTATATACGTTGATTGAGATAACCCAATCAGCCTCCTTTGTCTATATCTATAGAGTTTTATCCCTAAAACATAGGAAGCTTCTCCCAGGTTCTTCATGGATAAATTCTTACAGAGGTACGCTTTGACGCTTTATAACATACCTAAATCATTCCCAATGATTAGGATGTCATCAACATATAGGACTAAAAATACAACCATAATCCCACTGGCCTTCTGATACACACAGGATTCTTCCGAATTCTTCAGAAAACTAGACGATATAATAATCTCGTCGAATCGAAGATTCCAACTTCCTGAAGCTTGTTTAAGTCCATAAATGGACTTCTTAAGCTTACATATCATACTCGAGTTTTCACAGGATGCAAAACCTTCCGGTTGTACCATATAAATTTCTTCATCAAGAAATCCATTTAGAAAAGTTGTTTTGACATCCATTTGCCAAATCTCGTAGTCATGATACGCAGCTATAGAAAGCAAAATCCGAATATACTTAAGCTTTGCTACTGGTGAAAAAGTTTCATCGTAGTCGACATCAGGTCCCTGCATGTAACCTTTTGCTACCAGTCGGGTCTTGTAAGTTTCAACCTTACCGTCAGGCCCCCGCTTCCTTTTGTAAACCCATTTACGACCGATAGGAACAATTCCTTCGGGAAGCGAAACCAAGTCCCAAACTTGATTCTCATGAATTGAGTCTAATTCGGATTTCATGGCACTTTGCCATTTCATGGAGTTGATGTCCAACATCGATTCTCTATAGGTGATAGGATCAGTCTCTTCAACTAAGAGAACATCTAGACTATTTTCTTGTATCAAATACAAGCGTTCAGGAGGTCTAGATACCCTTTCTAACCTACGGAGTGTGTGTGTTGAAGGTCTTTCATCTACTTGAACTTCAGGTTCCTCCGTTGGTTCGTTGTTTTCAGGTTGGACTTCATCAAGTTCAACATGTCTATGATTACCACCTTCTGACAAAAATTCTACTTCTAGAAATTTTACGAAGCGAGCTACAAACACATTTCGATGCTCGGTATCATAGAACAAATATCCTCTCGTATTCGAAGGATATCCGGCAAACCTAAACTTTTGCTATTGAGGCGAAAGCTTATCTTGCTGAGTCACCCTGACATAGGTCGGACAACCCCAAACCTTAATGTAACTAAGATTTGGTCTCATACCGAACCATATCTCATACGGAGTCGTAGGAACAGCTTTTGAAGGAATCTTATTCAAAAGATGTGTAGCTGTTAAAAGAGAGTAGCCCCATAAATAATAGGGCAAATCTGTGAAACTCAACATCGATCGGACCATATCCAATAAAGTCCGATTTCTCCTCTCAGACACTCCATTGTGCTGTGGAGTACCTGGAGGAGTATATTGAGAAAGAATCCCATTCTCCTTCATATAATCAATGAACTCACCACTCATATATTTTCTGCCTCGATCAGATCAAAGGCATTTAATATATTGACCATTTTGTTTTTCTACTTCATTTCGGAACTCTTTGAACTTTTCAAAGGTCTCCGATTTATGTCGCATCAAATACACATAACCATACTGTGACAGATCATCGGTAAAGGTAACGAAGTAAGAATAACTACTGTGAGCAGTCTGTCTTAGTCGACCACATACATCAGAATGTACGAGTTCCAGTAAGTTAGTGCCACTGTGTCTAACACCAGAAAATGAGGCTTTGGTCATCTTACCCTTAATACATGATTCATAAGTTGGATAGGATTCTATGGTGAGATCTGGTATCAAACCATTCCTAACCAATTGGGTAAGGCGTTTAACGCTTATATGACCTAGTCGCATATGCCAAAGTTTAGTATTATTAATTACAGGTAAACTACGTTTATTAACTCCAGTATTTAAAATATCTTTTGAAGTTTGCAATGTATAATGACAATGCTGGTTTGGACAACAAAGGATCTGAATATTACTTTTATCATATAAATACAAAGAACAGTTCTTAATATTAATACGAAAGCCTTCTGTATCCAATACAAAAAGTGATATAATATTAGCTACACATCCTGGTACAAAATGACAGTCATTTAACAAAAGTGTCCCATTCGGAAATGAGATCTCGCATACTCCAACTGCAACTGCATCCAGAGAGTCTCCACTCTCGAATCGCAACTGCATATCTCCAGGCTTCAGGCTTCTACTTTCCTTCAGCACCTGCAACGAATTGCAAATGTGAATGAGACAAGCAGAATCTAAAATCCAGATGGATGTAACGGCTTCACAAGCCAAAGATAAATCAATAACTGGAAAAATAAATGTACCTGATGTAGATGCTCTCTCCCTTCTTAGCTGGCCAATGTAGTCAGGAAAGTTCCTTTTCCAGTGCCCGACCTTGCTGCAGTGATGGCACTTGTCTTCAGAAGCCCTATTGGGCTTTGCTATCTTGGATTGTGGTTGAGGACCGAAACCCTTCTTCTTATTCCCTTTCTTCTTCTTTCCCTTTGACTAAGTCTGGGAAGAAGCAGAAAGAGAAGTAGGTCTCGGAGGGCCAGTCGGTATTCCCTTCTTGAGGTCCTCTTCTTCTGTGAGCAACATCCTATGCAGCTCTTGATAGATGCAGATAATCCCGTTCATGTTGAAGTACATCACAAACTGGCGATAAGAAGGTGTGAGCGAACCAAGAATGACACTCCTACCGAGAATGTCATTCAGAATGAGATTATATTGCCTCAATTGATCGATCAAATCGATCATCTGAAGAACATGTGGGCTAACAACTTGCCCCTCATCCAACCGCGCATGGAACAGTTCCATTGCGACCTTATGAACAACAACTTGTTCTTAGTTCTTAAACGATTGTCTCAATCTTGTCATCATAGTATAAGCATCTGACATGCCATAATACTGTTTCTTGAGTCCCGCTTAAATCATCATTTTTCCAAGCTTGGAAGACTTCGTGTTTTTCCGGTGTAGCGTCCTTTGCCACAGCAAGGGGCAGTGGACCCTCAAGAACATATACCAACCTCTCAGAATCGAGGACAATCCTCAAATCCAGATCCCAATCGGCGAAGTTATTAGCGTCTTTAAGTTTGTTCGCATCAAGCATACGCGCAAACTGATTAGTGAATGGTGCCGCCATCGCAAATCTATTATATAGATTACGAAAAATGGTTAGCAGAAATTAAGCAGTTTCATATAATATCAAAAGCATAAACTAGATAATGAAATTTTAATCTAAAAATGCCCCTCCCATTAAATCATGCAATACTGTAATCCCCAAACAGAATACAAATATTTAATAATTAAATTAAATACAAATAGTGAAAGGTGGATCCCGTGAATATATTTCAGCTCACATCAGAGGCACGGTCTCGCCTACGTATATTCATCAGGTAGACAACTCATTTGTCAATCACTCACTAGTGACTCCTGGGTTTTCGGTCCTGGTCGTTTCTCGTTGTCGCTGCTAATGTAGGCCCACAAGGAGACGTACCAAGGTTAAACTCATCAATGATAAACTCAAATTACTTGCGTAACCCTGACAGCTATGGCACGTTTAGGATTGCGCTTTCGCTTGAATTTATCGAGTATCTGATATACATCCGGTATAAATAAATCTCTATCGGCTACAACCTCACAGCAGAGTCACGATCTCAGATGTAGTCACAGAGAAATATTTATAAACCGTATTGACAAGACGGACCACATAACATGCATCAAATACATAATTACATTTAAACCTTATTAATTAGAGATTTTCCGCTAAGTGTCATACACCCTAAATCTAATCAAATTAGATTATAACATGCATGTATAAAGTTAAGAACACATGATTAAACATTGAATGAAAGGGCTAATCATATTAGGGGTTCTAGAATCAGACTCTCTCTGATATCATTTTGTAGGGGTTTTATATAGCGGGAATCCGGTAACGCAGCGAAATAATGGAAAATCAAAATTTTCCGATTTCAAAACTTGTTCTCGGATTAATTAAATAAACTTATTTTTTTAATTACCCAATAATCAAATTATGAAATATTACACAAGAAATCAAATTTTTGTGTAATTACCGAATTACCCCTATACTTTGTATTTTGTTCATTTTAGTCCGAAATTTTTCAAAATAATTTTGAATGATTCTAAATCATTACTAATATGAATTTAACATTTCCCAAATGTCAAAATATAATTTGTAACAAAAATCCAATTTTTGGCCACCAAGACCGAGAGCCTCATTAGGGGGAATAAAGTGCATTTTGCACTTCCATTGTTCAAAACACATGCAAATGAAATCCAATCAACAAAAGATTTAATATGTATCATATACACATCAAAATACAGCATATAAATGAAAAGACCCAAATTTGGAAGTGGTATCAAAATCTAATTTTTCAATTTCTTCAAATTGCACAAATTAGACCAAATTTGTTAAATCCACTACTTCAATTATGTTTCTTCCATTACAATCAAGCCTCACCACAATGAAACAACTATAGAACAAATTTAGGTCATTTAAGAGTGGGTCAAAAACTCTAGATTAGCAACAAGTTTCTCAAACTAACAAAAGAATGTTAGTAAACACCTTACAAGCATTCTATGTTCTTTATAAATGTTTAACCCTATCATCAAACTTCCATTCAACAAAAATACAAAGAATAAAGAAAAGAATAACATGAGAACATCATAACATGAAGCCTAGAACACAAGGAACATTTTCCTCTCTAATAGTAAGTTGAGAAAACTTACTAAAATTCCAAGTTTTGCTTGTTTTTCTTTATCTTTCTCTCTAGCTTCTTTTGTTTCTTCAATGGAGTTTTTGACAAAGTGTTTTTGGTTTTTAGAACCCTAAAATAAAATAAAAAATATATACTCCCTTCATTTGGCCCTTGGCCGAAATTGTAGTATACAAAATATCAAGATATTTGCCTTTTGTTTCAATTAAACTTTATAACTTGTTAACTTTAATCATCAAAATATTTAATGAATTAAAGTTAGTCAACAATTGCAACTCAAGCCATTAATAAAATATCATAACTTTAAAAATATCTATACATTAAATAATTAAATAATTAATTAAATACAAATATATTAAATATATGTATAATAATTACATTAAATATTAAATACAAATATATAATTATTATATTAGTCAAATATCTCAATTTGACAATTAATTAATGTGTATATTAATCAAGCATTAAATGCAAATACACAAAAATTAAGGAAATGACTATCGGGTCCCTACACATGTATTTTGCGTTTAAACTCTAAACGACTTTATAAATAATCAGTATCATTTATAAATGTTTCCCTAGTGCTCTAAGAGTATGTTTCATTAGTGAGACTCTCTAGATTCAGACATATCCGTCACGAAATCCAATTTCGTGTCCATAATTATGACGAACACGGATAAACTCGCTGAATCATACAGGTCGAGGTCGTGGAGAATGTATAATTCCTCCATCACAGGTATCCGGATAAATCCCAGAGATATAGATGTAAACGTCAAATCTCTATAGGGATTATCCAGTCGACTATTCTATTAGCAATCTCAAAAAGAACATTTAGAACTAGCTTCTAAATTGTATCACGGGCCCATGTTTTTTATCTGATTGCTAATCATATGGACTACCTATGCTCTGATACACAGAACTGACGAATCCTATCTCGATACATACAGGATACTCTGAGGATCTATCCACACCCAACGAACAGGCGGAGGTCTGATCTAAATAGATCGGTGACGTGACTACCATCTAAGTGTGGAAGATGTCTCATGCGCCCACAGTGGTATCTCAAGTTGAAGAATCACAAGTGCTACTCAACCCGATAAGATTCTTATTGACGTTGGTGTACCATCCATTAAGAATCTTCGTTGAGTCGTTCAGTGTTTATCCGCTATAAACACCTACACGTCTATAATAGTCTCCAAGACTTATGGTTCATTGAGAAACCATTGGAATCATATATTCCAGTATACGACATGTACCGATCTCAACAAGTTTACTATACTGACCAAGTAGTGTAAACCTTGACCAGTAACTGTCTCAGAATGACAACGTCATGATACAACTCAATGTCAGTTGCGACGCTTTTGCAACAGCACCATGACTAGTCATTCTAAGGTTATTACGTCTTTACCATATTAATAGAAACATTATATTATAAAAACTTCATATATTATTCATAATAATAACGTTTTACGGAAGTATTCATAAAGAAATACAACCAGGAATTGGCGCTCTGAGCACCAACCCCAACACTAACATTGTCTATATATTTTTATCCTAACAATAAATACTTAAGTTTGTTATATTAACAAATAAATATTATCATGTGTTAGATAAACAACCAAGTGCAAAATGGTCAGCTGGACTCGTCCTCTTCGAACACAGTGGATGCACTGTGAACGGTGTTAGATTTCATACCGAGCAGCGAGATGTTTCACATGTCACTCAGAATTATGGAGTTGTAGTCCCATGAGAACATGGCTCAGATATTGTTGACTTCTATGGAGTGTTGCAATCAGTCATTAAGTTGATATGCAGACCCAGACGACGTATTATGCAATTCGAATGCAAGTGGTTTGACACAAATGCCAGAAAAATGAGAATTCAATTTAGTAATCATCTAACGTCAATTAATGTTTAAAGTCAATTAATATTTTCTCATTCTCAAGTTAACGTGGAAGAAGCAAATGAAGAAGAATTCGAAACTGAAGATGAGTCTGAGTCCAGTCAGGAATCCTCAAATACCGAAGATAATATTGACTAATCTAGCTAGTATATGATGTGATGGATGAATAATTTTTATTATTATAATGGATGGTTGTTTTTGTTTTGAATTATTATCATCATGGATGAATGGTTGTTGTTGATGTTGTTGTTGTTTTGAATAATTATTATATCATGGTTGAATGGTTGTTGTTGTTATTATTAATATTATAATTATCATAGTATTATTATTATTAAGTCTAACATTTAGCGTCGAAATAAGATAATCAACACTAAATGTCTAATATTTAGCGTCGAATATATTAATCAACGCTAAATGTCTAACATTTAACGGTGACCATTGTTAATCGACGCTAAATGTCTAACATTTAGCATCGAAATAAGGTAATCGACGCTACATGTTAGACTTTTAGTGTCAATTCACAATGTTCGACACTAAATGTATAAAATTAAATTTCTCTCAAAAAATTACCCTGATTTTTTGGTAGCCGGCAATGTTTTAGCGTCGAAATTATCGACGCTAAAAGTAAAATATTTCGACGTTAAATGTCCTTTAAATCCCTAAAACCAGAATCTATTTTTCTCTCGGCTCTAAAACCAGAATCCTATTCTGTCATCTCTTTCTCCCTCGGCTCTAAAACCAGATTCCTCTCTGACACCAAAACTCTCTTTCAGGTACTTTAACAAGCTTCACTTTCACTTTTGTTTATGGATTTGTCTATGTTTATAATCTTTTATGATTTTGTGTAAATTGGATTGTTTGATGATTCTTATGATTCAGTTTAATTTCGTTTCCATTATGATTTTATTTCACTTCCTTTTGTGTGTATATATATATACACAAATGATTTGTATTTAAAGATCCTTTGTAACCTTTCTATTTCATTTCCTGCATTCTTTAACATGATTTTTTGGTCATTTTTTACATTTTATGTAGTCTCATTTAGAGGATATTTGTAGACACTGCATTTTTTTATAAAGCCCAATGATGAGCCTCGTATGGAGGCACTACCCGATAAGTTACGAAAGTCGCGGGAAACGGATGCCGGAATGAAAAATTCTGAAATTAGTAGCTCGTCAAATTTAAACTCACTTGTTAGCCTCGAGTCCGCTTAGTCAATTCCTGTCTTAAACATTAAACTCGGCCAAAAACCCCCGCAACCCATCCAAAGCCCACATGCCCAAGCCTTCCCAAATACATAAAATCCCTAGCACAACTAAAACAAACTCTAGCATGCCAATATATAAAGACCACTAAACAAAACCCTAAGCCCCTCTCCTTTCACACACACATACGGCCACACAAAAGAAACCCTAACCTTCTTCTCTCTTCACGACTAGTCTCTTCTTCCCCCTCTCGTCTCCTTCTCCCAGCTCTCTCTCCTTCTTCTCACCTTACGCGGCCTCTCCACTTCCGAACTCTCTTCTCTCAGAACTTACACACCTTTCCTTTACACACATCGGCAGACACATACACACATCTTACTCTTTTTTCACACTAACGATAACTGGAACAAAGTAAGCTCTCTTCATCTCTCTTCTCACACACACAAAACGTACACAAGGCAGCCACTCACGCTCGGCAACCACCATCACAGACAAACCCTAAAAGCTTCCCACATCTCTCTCGGCATAGACCATACACTTTGCTCATCAAATACAAGCCACGCACACACACTGCCCCACAAACCTTGTCACAGACAAACGGCTCCACTAAAACACCTCACGCAGCCCCCACCAATGCACTGACGACACAAAGAAATGAAACTCTAATCTCTCTCGTCCCTCATCTTCTCCCTCGGCAATCAAATGAACAAAAGAAATAAACCCTAACAAGCTTCCTTAGTCCCCTCTCATTCACGCACACAATCAACAAAGGACACAAGTCCTAAGTTTCACACCCAGATCACACAAACCCCCCCACCACCGTCACACTCATAATAATAAAAAAACCTCCCAACCGACACACTCTACCCACTAGCCGAACCATAAACAATAAAAATCTAGCCCACCACGTGAATAAACCCTAGAAATAAATTTCAAAATGTCCACTAACTAAACATAGATCACCCCCCTGCCAGCCTACCGACCAAACAATTACAACAAGCCAAGACACACACTGAAACAACAAGAATAAGCCACCTCACAGTACAAATCAGCAAGATGTGTGTGATGGGGGAAAAGTAGAAACATGTTCAATCTGCATGCAAATTCAAATAAGATGTCAGTTACTTTAATAAACACATTTAACTTTACAAAGTTACAATAATCTCATATACACCTACTATTTTCTTTTTCTTTGTTTCTTAAATTTTATAGACTGTAGCCTTCGAGTGCGAGGACGACCTTTAGCACGAGTAATTTCTGGATCACAAATGCTTTCAACTACAGTCTCTGAACTCCCAAGAGTATTCCAACAACTTTTTTTAACACCAAAATTTTGTTTTGCTAAATCTTTCCACAGAATATCAATGCAATCTAAAACAAAATTAGAACTTTCAATATCTCATGTAACCTTATCTGCAACCTTAGCGAAGTTAGCCCATATTTTGTCATATCTCACTTGTTCCTCTGTAGAAATCCATATATCATAGCTAATTTTCACCCTACTATGACATCGCCGAACATCTTTTCGCCATCGTCCGAGGATATACTTGTCAGGCAATAATTCTACGTCATTACATATCGTGGTTGTAATGGCATGCCTGCAGAGAATTCTTCTGAACTGAAACCTTGAGCAACTACAATTAATTTATCCTTTCTCTTTGTCAAAGTAAACTTTAAAGAAATTTCTTTTTTCCCCTCACCAACTTTGACATCTTCTCTTACTTCATGTTCTGATCCCACCGAATTGACAACTTCATAATACATCTTTCTAATAAACTCTTGCTGAAATTCTTTGAACTTTGCAATGGTAAAAACTTCTTGTATTTGATACTCCATCTTGTACTTTGTTTCACAAGGAAGTTGCTGTGAAAGTGACTTCATATCTGCTCTTACTTTTTTTTCAACTTTACTCTGCAAAGCATGGTTATACTGCTCAACAAATTGTTTCAATGTTGTTTTTGAGTTAACATACCCATCAAAGAATGCATTCATACTTTCACTATGTTGAGTGGTTGACATGCCAAAGTATTTTAGATCATACAGTTCGAACCCTCCATTTTCCAACTTCATCTACACATCCACAAATTTTAGCATTGCAACCAATTTTTGAATTATGTTGGGGCTTTAAAATATTTCTCGATGTCATTTTTGAAAAGCCGCTTCTCCCACAAGAGAATGTCACATATCTAACATCACCATCACCCCTATTTCTACTACTTCTTCGCATGACTGGAAACCCCTTCCGCTTATCATATTTTTGTAATAACTAAATATATCATTAGCATCATCAAAAACCATATGCGTCTTTAGTTCATCATCATCATTATCATCAATTTCATTGATATTTACATCTACACTATCATCCTTTTTCAATTTCGGTGGATATTTCAAAATTCTTCATTTTATGTCACCCCAAATTATAGATGAAGCCTGTATGAAATATTATATACAAATAATATCAACAACATGACAAAAATATTAGAAACCTCTTTGATTTTCTGTCCATAAAAGCAAGGCTAAAAATCAATTTCATTTCATAAGTTTTCACAACAACCCATCAATATAAGTCTATATAAAAAATACAAATACAAAATGCAAACAAAGCAAATCAACACATGGCAAAATGCAAAATGCATAAGTCTGTATAAAAAATGCAAAATGCAAAATTCCAATTTAAAAAAAAATTCCTGAATTGCATACCTAAATATTTTGATGATGAACGAAGCAATCAACCTCAAGTTTCAAATTTCACAGTGCTAGGGATTTCAAAATTACCTGTGTTTTTGTTGCTTGAAATTTTGGTGAGAAATTTGGGGTTTATTTCCTCTGCCCCACTTCAGCTAAGGATAATGTTTTGTGAAATTTGGGGTTGATTTCTTTTGCATGTGGTTGATGCTAGGCGTTTGGTGTGTTTGGTTACAATGATAAACTTAAACGTAAGCAGTTCAGATTTCACAAAATGCACCGTTTTGGGCGTGTGTGAGTAGCATTGTAAGTAAGAAAATCATTTCTCATATTTTAATGCTTAGATTTGAGTTTATTATGCAAGAATGAGTAACCTAATATGATGAATAGATTTTATTGAAAACTCTAAAGTTATATCTGAAGAAAGAAAGCTAGTTGGAGTGAACAAAATTATGACTAGTGGTTAGAGGTTATGAAATTATTGAATAAAGGCTTAGTGTAACAAAATGTGCGAAAATGTCAGTTACACTACAAGAAAATATACTTTTAGCATCTAAACATTTAGCGTCGAAATTATTTTCGACGCTAATAACAATTTTTAGCGTTGAAAATAATATTCGACACCAAATGACAATAATTTAGCATTAAAAATAATATTCGACTCTCAATTGTCTACTTTTAACGTCGAATATTAAAAACGATGCTAAAAGCAGTGATTTTAGCGTCGAAAATTTGTCGACACTAAAGGTTATAAACTTTTCCCATTATCTTTGGCATCGAAATAAATTGCGACGCTAAAATTTCTTCTTCTAGTGTTGAAGTAACATATTTGATGCTGAAAATTTTAACATTTAGGGTCGACTAATTTGTGTCACTAAAGGTATATGATGATACCACCAACATTCTGTTAACCTTTAGCGTCGAAATTCATTTTTCGATGCTAAAAATTGGACATTTAGCATCGAATTTAGCGCTTCGACGCTAAAACTAGATTAAAATGCAGAATGCCACCAACCCTTATTCCCCATCTACTTTTTCTCTCATCATCTTCAATCTCATCCTCTGCAATATTACTCTCTCATTTGCAACCTCATAACACTCCTACAAATTTTCAATAAAACTCTAATTAATTTTCCATAAGGTAAATCTTCTTTCATATATCATTATTATTTTTCTTTATATTTGGAAATAATAATTATATATCTCATTTAAGTATTTTAGTTTAATCTTTCTAAAAATTATGATTTTCCTTTTTATAATTATGTTTATTATATGCTTTGTGTTAGTGTTTTATGATGCATATATTTAGATTAGTTAATTAACTAAATATATTTTATTTTATAACTAATTAATTAATTAACTGAATATATATGTGTATGCTTTAAAAAATAATTAATGGATTGGTGATGTTGATGAGTGGACTATGATGTCTAAAACTTATATTTTTATATTTAGATATTTGGCTGAAATGGATAGAAATTGGATGAGCTCGGTGGATAGATTGAGTGTTGAATATAGTAATAGAGTGTATGAGTTCATGGAATCGGCAAAGCAACACATTGATGCAGAAAGTCATGTTCAGTGTCCATGTACAGATTGTTTGAATAGGAAAATGAAACGGTTAGATGAAGTTCATAATCATTTATACATGTCGGGAATATCACCAACTTACCGTACATGGATTTATCACGGTGAGCAGTATAATTCTCAATCATGGTTTATTGATTCCGGTGAAGGGAGTAGTAGTTACAATTAACCTACAAACAATGAGATAACTGATGAAGTGCAACCATACTTAACGTAAGTCTTGTAGGTGCATAAATATATTTTTATTGTATTACATTAACGTAACTCATTTTTTGTAGGCAACATATTACCATGGTACAATATTGTGGTGACCATAACGTTGATGGAAGACACAAAAAAGAATTTCCTAAATAATTTGAGGCAACTGTAAGCCCTAACATTGTCTATTTATTTTTATCCTAACAGTAAATACTTAAGTTTGTTATATTAACACATAAATATTATCATGTGTTAGATAAACAACCAAGTACAAAATGGTCAACTGGAGTCGTCCTCTTCGTTAGTTGCCTTGGCATATGGGACTCAAAAGTAGGCTTATGAAAACAGTGGATGGATTATGAATGGTGTTAGATTTCATACCGAGCAGCGAGATGTTTCACATGTCACTCAGAATTATGGAGTTGTAGTCCCATGAGAACATGGCTCATATATTGTTGACTTCTATGGAGTGTTGCAATCAGTCATTAAGTTGATATGTAGACACATATGACGTATTATGCTATTCAAATGCAAGTGGTTTGACACAAATGCCAGAAAAAGGAGAATTCAATTTAGTAATCATCTAAGGTAAATTAATGTTCAACGTTATTGGTACAAGAATGATCCATACATTTTTTGTACTCAAGCACGGTCTGTGATATATATATCTGATCCAAAGCTAGGAAATAGATGGATGCTGGTAGAAAAGTTACAACATATGGGAATTTGGGACACGCAGGAGAAAGATAGTGTTGAAATTTCAGATGAAGCACAATAAGTCTCTGACAACTTTGAAGTTCCTGAAAAAAATTTTCATTTACCAAATGTCACCGTTACTAAAAATATCACGTTAACTCCAGAAAATACAGATGTTGAGATAATTTTTTTTTCATTCTCAAGTTAGCGTGGAAGCAGCAAATGAATAAGAATTCGAAACTGAAGATGAGTCCGAGTCCAGTCAGGAATCCTCAAATACCGAAGATAATAATGACTAATCTAGTTAGTATATGATGCGATGGATGAATAATTTTTATTATTATAATGGATGGTTATTTTTATTTTGAATTATTATCATCATGGATGAATGGTTGTTGTTGATGTTGTTGTTTTGAATTATTATTATATCATGGTTGAATGGTTGTTGTTGTTATTATTAATATTATAATTATCATAGTATTATTATTATTAAGTCTAACATTTTACGTCGAAATAAGATAATCGACACTAAATGTCTAATATATAGCGTCGAATATTTTAACCGATGCTAAATGTCTAACATTTAACGTTGACTATTGTTAATCGACGCTAAATGTCTAACAATTAGCGTCGAAATAAGGTAATCGATGCTACATGTTAGACTTTTAGTGTCGATTCACAATGTTCGACACTAAATGTAAAAAATTAAATTTCTCTTAAAAAATTACCCTGATTTTTGGTAGCCGGCAATGTTTTAGCGTCGAAATTATCGACGCTAAAAGTAAAATATTTCGACGCTAAATGTCCCTTAAATCCCTAAAACCAGAATCTCTTTTTCTCTCGGCTCTAAAACCAGAATCCTATTCTGTCATCTATTTATCTCTCAGCTCTAAAACCAGATTCCTCTCTGACACCGAAACTCTCTCTCAGGTACTTTAACAAGCTTCACTTTCACTTTTGTTTATGGATTTGTCTATGTGTTACAATCTTTTATGATTTTGTGTAAATTGGATTGTTTGATGATTGTTATGATTCAGTTTAATTTCGTTTCCATTATGATTTTATTTCACATCCTTTTATGTGTGTGGTATATATATATATATACACAGATGATTTTTATTTAAAGATCCTTTGTAACCTTTCTATTTCATTTCCTGCATTCTTTAACATGAGTTTTCGGTCATTTTTAACATTTTATGTAGTCTCATTTATAGGATATTCGTAGACAGTGCATTTTTGCATAAAGCCCAATGATGAGCCTCGTTTGGAGGCATTATCCGATAAGTTACGGAAGTCACGGGAAACGGACGCCGGAAGGAAAAATGCTGAAATTAGTAGCTCGTCAAATTTAAACTCACTTGTTAGCCTCGGGTTCGCTTAGTCAATTCCTGTCTTAAACATTAACCTCGGCCCAAAACCCCCGCAACCCATCCAAAGCCCACATGCCCAAGCCTTCCCGAATACATAAAATAAAATGAAAACCCTAGCACAACCAAAACAAACCCTAGCATGCCAATATATAAAGATCACTAAACAAAACCCTAAGCCCATTTCCTTTCACACACACATACGGCCACACAAGAGAAACCCTAACCATCTTCTCACTTCACGACTAGTCTATTCTTCACTCTCTCGTCTCTTTCTCCCAGCTCTCTCTCATTCTTCTCAACCTACGCGACCTCTCCACTCCCGAACTCTATTTTCTCAGAACTCACACACCTTTGCCTTACACACATCGGCAGACACATACACACATCATACTCTTTTTTCACACTCACGACAACTGGAACAAAGTAAACTCTCTTCAACTCTCTTCTCACAGGCTACTCACACACACAAAACACACATAAGGCAGCCACTCACGCTCGGCAACCACCATCACAGACAAACCCTAAAAGCTTCCCACATCTCTCTCTGTACATACCATACACTTTGCTCATCAAATACAAGCCACGCACACACACTTCCTCACAAACCTTGTCACAGACAAACGGCTCCACTAAAACACCTCACGCAGCCCCCAATAATGCACTGAAGACACAAAGAAATGAAACTCTAATCTCTCTCAACCTTCATCTTCTCATTCGGCAATCAAATGAACAAAATAAATAAACCCTAACAAGCTTCATTGATCCCCTTTCATTCACGCACACAAACAACAAAGGACACACGTCCTAAGTTTCACACCCAGATCACACAATCCCCCTGCCACCGTCACACTCATAATAATAAACAAACCTCCCAACCGACACACCCTGCTCACTAGCCGAACCACAAACAATAAAAATCTAGCCCACCCCGTGAATAAACCCTAGAAATAAATTTCAAACTGTACACTAACTAAACACAGATCACCCCCATGCCAGCCTGCTGACCAAAAAATTACAACAAGCCAAGCCACACACTGAAACAACAAGTATAAGCCACCTCACAGTACAAATCTGCAGCCCCTTCAAACCGACCACCACTCCACAAACACATATAAGCCACGCAGCCACGAACATCACCCAGACACACTCCATAAACCAGACACTCGGCCCTTCACTGAAATCACAAAAACACACAGCCACATGTAGCCCACAAAGCTGTGAGCCTTAAATCCAACGAACCAGCCCTCAACGGGAAGATGAAATCCGAGATAACTCAACCCACACGACATCATCAATTCTGGTCACTCTTCGATCTTCTCTCTAGACTCACACATAGAAGCCCTGAACACGCAAATAAGCCACAAACCGATACAATAAGCTAAATAAAATAACCCCAAAACCGTGAACAATAAAGCAACTGCCTCCACCGACAAACAAACAGAATAAAATAACCTTTCAACCGACCAAAACTAACACCGAAATAAACACAAAATAGCCCAAAAACAGCCACCAAACGTGAACCCTAAAACAATAAAAGCCCCTTGACCGATCCCTAAAATAGTGAACAAATAACCCTAAAAATAGTCCCCAAAACGATGAATAAATCACCAAAAAATAGTCCAAAAATCATCCCAAATAGCAGTCCAAAAATAGAGGAAAACAGCGAGCGGAAATAGCAAAACAGCGAACCAGAAAAAGAGCGAAATGTTCACCCTTCCAGCGACGTCCCAACGTACTCCCGAGAAACGACTTAAAAGGTAAGACCTGAGGGCACCCTTTATTATATTTTATTTCGTCGTCCTGGAAACGGCATGCTTGGTTGGACGTAAAATACGTCAAACCGGGTATGCGAAGTCCTACATTGAAAACGGCCAAATTCTATGGTCACATATTTATTATTCCGCATTTATTTTATATTATTAGTCCTTTATCATTTCGCATTTAATTTACGTTTATTGTTGTTTTATTGTTCCACATTTTTTTTATGTTATTTATCATCCTTGTTATTTCACATATTTGTCTCTTCGATTATTTATTGTTATATGCATTATCATATTTCATGTATGTCAACATTGGGATAATAATTGCGTTGTGTTAATGATTACGTGTTATCCTTTGCAGTATATCAGATGGAAACCCATACATAAATTTCGTAGCCGAATTCGAATGGACGGTAGTGCGGTCTGTACTTGGGATTCAACTCCACGTACCACTCAGGAAATACTCATATAAGCCTGATTAACCTCCTTTTATTTGCTATTTATTGTCGCTGTTGTTAACATTTCTATTGTCATGGTCGCACTTCTCTGATTAACATGTTTTTAGAATTATGAATTTGTTTACACTTACATTTATGTTTATAGGTGTGCAAACTTGTATGTCATTTGAATTATTTTGTATGTGTTGCATAAGACTTGGGTACATTATTACATAAATCCGTTCATTACAATTGGCATAAGTAAGGGACCATTCCAAACCCAACGGTTTGAGGTCTTCCCTTGTAAGGGGTGAGTTGTTGGGTCTCTAAGATCATTCCTAAGAACATATAAGCATAAACATGTGTGAATACGCAAAACTTCCCCTTGTTCATTTGAAACTCACGGCAATGAGAGAAAAATGGGAAATGAGAGAGCTTTTCAATTTTTGTGTTTTGTTTTTCTAAAAAACCTTATGCAAAAAGTCTCTCAAATTTGGTATATGCTTTTCCAAAAAGCTAATGCAAATTTTGGAGGGAAAATTGCATTTATTGTTCCCAACTACTCCCATCACTCAACTTTGACACTTGATGGACAAGTGATGTAAGTTGTGATGTGACTCGTGGGTCCCACTTTAATTCAAAATCCGAGTGGGCCCGCAAACACATTCCGGGCTCGGGTTCGTTAATTCTGAATTTACGAATTTTCCGTTGCGACTTAATTAAATCAAATTTAATTAAATAATTATGCCTAGCAAAATTACTATTAAAGTCGCTCGCGAATTAATTCTAAATTAATTCATTCGCTTGAATGAAAATCTAATTTTAATTCTATTATGAAATCTAATTTCATTTAATATATCGAATATATTTATATATCGATTAATTCTGAATTAATCGTTCTCTCTCTATTAATTGAATTTTATCCAAGATAAAGTCTTTCCGAAATTAATCCTATATTAATTTTCTCTCTCTTATTATTAATCCCATATTAATTATGTTCGAGTCATACATCATCGGTGAATCTTCGGGAAGTGACCCATGAGATCCCTGGATATGTTGGCAGTAAATCCGGTCGTCGGACTATCCGAACACGTGCGTACCCGGTACCACATTTTTACCGATTTACGAGACATGACTGGCTTCTAGCAAAGCGTCGTGCCTACCAAATTCTCCAGAAATATTCTTTAAGGAATATATAATCTTTGTCAGGCGTAGTATACGTAGTATTGCGTATTGCGATCCAGTATAAGATGTCACATGCAAGGCCTGGGGATGGAATAATGTATGCCCCGTACGAAGCATATATCGGATCACAAGCAACTAGTCTCTATAATCGGATAATCATGACCTTGTCATATTATCCCGATAGTTGCAACATAATAGGGAACCAGTTATGTATCACTGCGTGATCATCATCTCCATATGACTGAAGTGATACTTTCGTCTTGACATCATACCCAATACACTACGATTCTCAATAAACCCAGAAGAGGCGTACACAGAACCTGTTAAAGTCCCGGACGAACAAAACCAAAGCATATTGATTGTCGCAAGTATTAGCGATGCAAGTCTCAGGTTAAGACCAAATATACCTACCCTAATGTGGATTCCCATAGACACATAGTCATACTACCAATGGGATTCCGCGGGGTCTATCCAGAGCGAAGCTGTTCCCGAACCATCGGTAAACACAACCTCCTATCACACTTGCATAAGTATCCAACACTTAAATATATGAGAACTATACCGTTATGCTCCCACAGCACGCACAAGTACAATACTAGTCTATTCCGCATTATCGATGTCCAGTCTCGATAATACTACGACTATGATATTTAATGATTAAACATTTGTGGATTGATATTATCTCATATCTTATTAATATGAAACTAATCATAAGAGCTTTTATCATTTATATATTCAAGTAATCAAATTACAAAATGATAAAATAGCAATTTCCATTGTCACACAGTTAATTTGTACAAAAACCACAATGTCTTTTACAAATAGTGACGCTATGGGTCATAATTGTCCAACATGAGTGCGACCTTAAATCATTTCCCAGTTCACACTGGGTGGCGACTCCATTTATTCTCCGGTTTAGTCCCCCGCGGGCTACTCCGTACTCCCGAGCGGGCCGTGAGCCCGGACAGTGTGGCCGTGTCTATAATATTATTGAGCAACCTTATTGTATTATTTGAATACGACTTCAATTTTCCTAGCCACACTTCAAGTATATTAAGGATTAGGAATGAAATTTATATGTGCATCTTTCTATTTTCATAATGAAAAATATATAAACAAATAAATCATTTAAGATTGGTAGTTGTATCAAAGGGTGAAAACAACTGGTTATCCATATAAAATGTGAATTTTTAACCAATATCTGTAAACTTTCAACGTCATGCCGATAATATTTAGGCGATACTATAAGTATATTTATCTATTTTTCAAAAAAAGAAAAGAAAAGGGAAATCACATTTATAGGAAATATTTTCTATCGCTCGAGTGCAAAATATCATCTGCACTGGAGCTAGCCTTTCGGAACCTTATAAGATATTTCGAAGCCTCTTAGAGGGATAGTTCACAACGCCAAATCCGATATGGGACTCTTAGCTTCAGGTTTGGGACTGTGGTAGCTAGAAGGTAGTGGTGCTAGCGGATAGATAGTGAAGCCCTATGTTTTATCTTAATATAAGTGAGACCCGAGACTCTTATTAGTATGAGTAGTGGACATCTAGTAGCAGTGTTAAACCATTCCTCCTAACTGCATAGATTCATTGATGTCGGCACTGTATACTACTTAATATACTTAAGCTCTATCCCTCTTGCCCGAGCTCTCTCCCTCCCTCATTCATAACTCCCTAATAGTTATCTCTGCTTCCTTCTACTACGAGCGGGCTAGCCTTAGTTATGATTTGCATATCGATCCCTTGGTTGGAGGATGGATCTCGCTATATACTAAAAGGATGTTAATCACCGCATTGGATCTCGCTAGATACTAAAAGTCTTCTAATTTTAGCGTCGAATACATTCGTCGCCATATATAAACTATAGCATCGAGAATTCTTCTTTTTCGTCCAAATAATTTGTACGTAAAGTAAGAGATTTTAGCGTTGAATCTCTATTTCGACGTTAATTGTCGTTCTCGTTCACATTTTAGCATCAAAGTTTGGCACCAAAATTTTTCGACGCTATTTACTATTGGCGTCGAACTTTTGATTTTTGGTATGTTTTCGACGCTAAAGGCCTTATTTTTTGTAGTGTTAACTTATAGTGATGAGATTCAACACTATAGTCTATAATGGGCTTTTTTGGTCATGAGATTTTGCAAGTCTATGATCAAAAGGGAGTATGAGGGGCTTTTTTGGTGACGATGATGTTGGACAGTTATGACCCATATCGTCACTATTTGTACAGATCATGGTGTTGTTGTACAAATTAACTATGTGACAAAGGAAATTGCTCTCTTATCATTTGTGATTAGATCACCAAGATGTATAAATGATAGGAGGTCCATATGATTAGTTCCTGGATTGAGATGATATGAGACAGTATCAATCCACGAAGGTTTAATCATTAAATATCCCTGGTTAGAGTATTATCGAGAATGGACATCGATAATGCGTAAAAGACTAGTATTACACTTGTGCGCGTTGTGAGGGCATAACGACATAGTTCTTATTTATTCGGGTATAGGATACTAATGCAAGTGTAGTAGGAGGTTGTGTTTTACCGATGGTTCGAAAAACAGCTTCGCTCTGGATAGATCCCTCGAAATTCCATTGGTAGTATGACTATGTGTCTATGGAAGTCCGAATCAGGGTAGGTGTATTTGATCTTAACTTGAGACTTGCACCGCTAATACTTGCGACAATCAATATACTTTGGTTTTATGTCATCCAGGGCTTTAACAGGTTCTGTGTACGCCTCTGCTGGGTATATTGAGAATCGTAGTGTATTGGGTGTGATGTCGAGATGGAAGTATCACTTCAGTCATAGTGGAGATGATGATCACGTAGGATACAGAACTCGTTCTCTTATATGCTGCAGCTATCGGGATATTATGACTAGGTCATATTTATCTGATTATAGAGACTAGTTACTAGAGATCCGATATGTGCTTCGTACGGGGCAGACACATTTCCAGCCCCAGACCTTACACGTGACATCCAATATTGGATCGAAATACATAATACTATGTATACAACGCCTGATAAAGATCATATATTCATGTAAGGATATTTCTGGAGAATTGGGTAGACATGGCGCTTTGCTAGAAGCCAACCTTATCTTGTAAATCGGTGCAAACGTAGTACTAGGTACTTACGTGTTCGGATAGTCCGACGATCGGATTTACTGCCAACATATCCGGGGATCTCATGGGTTGATTCCCAAAGATTCACCAATGACGTATGACTCGCACATTATTAATCTGTGATTAATTAAAGGAGAGGGAAAATTAATCTGGGATTAATTACGGAGATATTTTATCTAAGATAGAATATTAATTAAAGAGAGAAAACGATTAATTTGGAATTAATCCATAAAATAATATATTCGATATATTATACGAAATTGGATTTCTATGCGGAATTGAAATTAGATTTTAATTCGGGCGAACGAGTTAATTTAGAATTAATTCGTTAGCGACGTGAATAGTAATTTTGCTAGGCAAGGTTATTTAATTAAATTAGATTTAATTACGTCGCAACGGAAAATTCGTTAATTTGGAATTAACGAACCCGAGCCTGGGAGTGTTTGCGAGCTCACATTTCAAATTCAGTGCGGCCCGCAAGTCACATCAAGCGTCAAATCATTAGTCACATCAAGCGTCAAATCACATGTCACTTTGAGTGATGTGACAACTTGTCACTTGATTGATTGATGGAAGGGGTTGGCTTTAATTGCCTTGACTTTTTGGAAAAGCAATGGTATATCTTTATTTGATTTTTTGAAAATTAAATGAAGTGTATTAGATACACAATTTTCACCAACCAACACAACTCTCTCTCTTCTCTTTCTTCTCTCCATCTTCACGCCCAAGGGGCTGAATTTCTTCTCCAAAACCTTCTGGTTTTACCGTGAATGGCAGTGAGAAAATAAGGGATTTTTATGGCAAAAATTCCTAAGAGCTAGCACACAATGGAGTCTTGCGAAGGTGATAGGGAACCGCATCCGTTAGCATGGAATTACCACCCAAAAGCTTGGAGCTTGGACCGAAAATGGAGGAGCCAAACCAGTGAATGTCGAGAGCCTTGAAGGAGTTTCAAAGGGCATAAAAAGTTTTGTTCTTCACCGCATCGCCTCAACCGATCGATGTAAGTATTCAACAACTTCTTCGTGTATTCACATGTATGTTTCATCTCTTTAATCGATCCCCGGGACTTAGAGAAACCCAACAATGGTATCAGAGCGAAGTAAAAGCATGAAACTTGAACTTAAGGTTAAAATTGGTAAATTGATTTTGAGCATGATTTGATGAATTTTTTTGATTAAGTATGCTTAAATGATGTTAATTGAAGTTGGATTGGATCAATTTCATGAAATATTGATTGGATCAAATTTTCCCCTTTTGGTTGGCTTGGCCGAATCATACTATGCCCTAAATGTCTTGGAATTTTTTGATTTTTGATTCATTGGATGAGTTGAGATCAATTGGGTAATTGTTGATTTGAGAATTAATTGGATTGAATTTGAAATTGGACAAAATACCCCATGATTGCCGAGACTATATGAGCATGTTTGGGTTTGATTTTTGATTAAATTGTGTTGGACACTAATTGATGTTAATGAGCATAATTAATTGTACAAATTTTTGTTTTGGAAATGTTAATTTGGGTAATTGATTATGCTATACACTTTGGTAATTAAATATGAAATTTGGAATTTTTGTGATTTGATTAATTGGGCTAATTTTGGAAATTGGTTTAAAGTTGTTATTGGGCTTAATGGGCTTGGTTGTACCAAGAAGGGTTTAGGAAAAATTGGTTGGATCCAATTGGGCCCAAAACCATATCCATAAAGTCCAATTATGACTAATGGACCTTTAACTTTAATTGGGCCTAATGGGCCTAAATTGGTTTCTAGGCATATAAGGGTGATTCCTTTAAATGAGCTTTAGTCTTTGGGTTTGACCCATGTTGACCAAAAGTCCATGCCTTAAGAAATTAACTAAAAGCCCATTGGACTTTAATTAAATTGACATTGGATGTTAATTGGCCTTTGAGACCCGTAACGATTAGATTTGGAATCTAAGTCGTAAAGGTTTATTTATAAAGTGTAATATTTAATTTGGAATTATATAGTGAATTAGTATTAAATACATATTAAATTGGATTTAATGTTGTAGTTTAATTTAATTCAAGAATTCGTACTTTGAGTACTTATTCGCAAAACGAGTTTGACTCGCGCAAAATCAAATCGTTGTTTGAACATTGGATGGTCACTAATATCAGATTAATTAATTGGATTAGATTGATTGATAACATGCTTGTGTGAATACATGGTTGCGATGCATGAATAATGTATATCAGATGGATATTAGATGGGTGGGGTAATTTTGGAAATTGTTGTAATAAATTTAGAATTTATTAAATTGGACCTGCGTGTCCAGCCTATTACCTCTATTCTTTGTATTTCTCTTCTCACCTATTCCCCTCAATGTCAATGAGGATTCTTTAGATGTGTTATGTAATGGGTAGAAGTAATTCTTGTTCTAGCGGGAGAGAGGAAATGGAGAGATTTATTCTAGGAACAATGTTTAAGTATCCGTCCGCATATCATTATTATATTTATATGCGCCTTATTATGTGTTTAGAATTCATTTTTAAGGGTGTATAATGATGAGACCTTAACAAAGATAATAAATTGGTTGCCAATTTGCAAGCGAAAAAAAAACCCTCACAAAATATTAAGCATTTTTCCTTCCATTGAGTGATTCTTACTCAAGATCCAAGACTGGCATGGTTTGTTGGCCAAAGTCAAGACCTTTTTCCGTCGAGGATGTGTTTGAATCACGAAGGCTTTGTTCCATATCGGTGTCTTGTCCAAGTTGTGATTTGTTGGCCAAAGTCAAGATCACTTCTTGTCCATAGACATTGATTATGAAGCTTTCCAAGGTCAATGGGTCACACTTAACTGGGATCACTAAGTTTGTTGTGCCAAAGCCAATGCTTAGTTGATTCAGAGGAAAAAGGTTAGGCAATATATTGGATATATTGGCATATATAAGATATATGTTTCGGACTTGGATGTCCATGTTGGACAATTATGACCCATAGCGTCACTATTTGTACAGATCATGGTGTTGTTGTACAAATTAACTATGTGACAAAGGAGATTGCACTCTTATCATTTGTGATTAGATCACCTAGATATATAAATGATAGGAGGTCCCTATGATTTGTTCCTGGACGGAGAATGATATGAGACAGTATCAGTCCACGAAGGATAAATAATTAAATATCCATAGTCAGTATTATCGAGATTGGACATCGATAAATACGTAAAAGACTAGTATTACACTTGTGCACGTTTGTGAGGGCACAACGACATAGTTCTCATATATTTGGGTATATGATACTCATGCAATTGTAATAGGAGGTTGTGTTTTACCGATGGTACGGGAAACAGCTTCACTCTGGATAGACCCCCCGCGGAATCCCGTTGGTAGTATGACTATGTGTCTATGGGAGTCTGCAATCAAGGTAGGTGTATTTGGTCTTAACCTGAGACTTGCACCGCTAATACATACGACAATCAATATACTTTAGTTGAGGTCGTCCAGGGCTTTAACCGGTTCTGTGTACGCCGATGCTGGGTATATTGGGAATCGTAGTGTGTTGGGTGTGATTTCAAGACGGAAGTGTCACTCCAGTCATATGGAGATGATGGTCACGTAGGATACGGAACTTGTTCTCTTAAATGCTCGAGCTATCGGGATATTATGACAAGGTCATGAATATCTGATTATAGAGACTAGTTACCAGACATCCGATATGTGCTTCGTACGGGGCAGACACAATTCCAGCCCCAGGCCTAGCACGTGAACATCCGATACTGGACACAAATACGCAATACTTCGGTATACTACGCTTGATATAGATCACATATTCCTATAAGGATATTTCTGGAGAATTGGGTAGGCATGGCGCTTTGCTAGAAGCCAACCTTGTCTTGTAAATCGGTATAAACGTAGTACGAGGTACTTACGTGTTCGGATAGTCCGACGATCGTATTTACTGCCAACATATCCGGGGATCTCATGAGTTGCTTCCCGAAGATTCACCGATGATGTATGACTCACACTTTATTAATCTGGGATTAATTAGAAGAGAGAAAATTAATCTGGGATTAATTAGAAGATAGAGTAAATTAATCTGGGATTAATTAGGAGATATTTTATCTAGGATAAAAATTAATTAAAGAGAGAGAATGATTAATTTGGAATTAATCGATAAAATAATATATTCGATATATTATGTGAAGTGGATTTCGACGCGGAATTAAAATTAGATTTTAATTCGGGCGAACGAATTAATTTAAAATTAATTCGTTAGCGACGTGAATAGTGATTTCACTAGGCGTAATCATTTAATTACGACGCAACGGAAAATTCGTTAATTTAGAATTAGCGAACCCGAGCCCGGGATTATTTGCGAGCGCATTCGCATTTCGAATTCGAGTGCGGCACGCAAGTCAAATCAAGCGTCAAATCGCTAGTCACATCAAGCGTCAAATCACATGTCACTTTGAGTGATGTGACAATTGATTGATTGATTTGAGTGATTGATGTGGTAGTTGAAAAGCATTAAAGGCATTTGCTTTTTGACTTTTGCTTTTTGCTTTTTGACTTTTGCTTTTTGCTTTTTGACTTTTGCTTTTTTTTTTTGGTATTTGAAAATTAAAAGTGGTAAAAGGTTTTATTATTTTGGAAATATAAAAAAACAATATACACTTTTTCTTTTTGACTCTCTCTCTCCCATTTTACGGTTTCTTGGAGAAACCATTTTCCCTCTCTTTCTCTCTTCTCCCTCTCACGGCTCACTGCCGATTTCTTCTCTAATTTTTCTGGTTAGACCGAATTTGTGAGAAGCAAAGAAGATGAAGAAGTGCTAGCACACACCTTGGGTTATACATAGGTTATAGGGAAACTAACACATGAGCTTGGAATCAATTTTGGAGCTTGAAGCTTGGAGCTTCCATGGTGTTCATCAATGGCCGGTCATGGAGGAGACTAAAACCACCAAAACCGAGCAGCCCACTGTCACAGAAGCTCACTGCCGAGCTTCACAATGAGGGAGAAAACGCATCTTGTTCTTCTTCGCAACAAAACCGTTCAATGTGAGTATGTATTCCGCCTTACTCCTTTGTGTATTCATGCGTTTTTCTTGCTTGATTTCATGAATCTTGGGACCTAATTAGAAACCAACAATGGTATCTATGAGCTTACATCAAGCATGAAACTTTAGGGTTTTAAAATTGGGTAAACTCGATTTGAGCATCAAATGGTTAAATTGTTTGATATAGTATACTTGAATGAGGTTGAATTGATGTTGTGCATGATCAATTTCAAGAAATTTGGTTAGATCCATTTTTCCCCAAATTTTTGGGCATGGCCGAATTTAGAACCCTAAATTTGTCTTGGAATAATTTTGTTTTTTGATCTTTAGATGACTTAAAACAATAGGGTAATGTTGTATTGAAGTTTAATTGGATTGAAATTTGATTTGGAATATTTTCCCCAAAATTAGTGGGTTGGCCGAATTCAATTGGATATGAAATTCATTGTGTTTTTGTATTTTGATTCATTGGATGAGTTGAATTGATTTGGGAAATGATGATTGTGGATTCAATTGGACTGAAACCGAATCGGATTGGAAAACCCCTAATTGCCGAGACTTTAAGCATGTAAATTGGGTTTGATTTTGATAAAATTGTGTTGGATAATATTTGATATTAAAGTGCATGATTAATTAGGCTAATTGATATTTTAGGAATGTTAATTGGATGATTAATTATGTATTACACTTAGGTAATTAATTATGGAATTTGGAATTTTATAAGTTAATTAATTTGGGCTTATTTTGGAAATTGGGCCTTATAGGTTGTATTGGGCTTTTGGACTTGGTTGTACCAAGTTAGTTTTAGGCCAATTTGGTTGGATCCAATTTGGCCCAAAACCGCATCAAAAAGTCCAATTATGACTTAATGGACCTTAATTATTTAATTGGGCCTAATGGGCCAAATTAATTTAAAGGCTTATGGGGTAAATCCCGGATGGATTTTGGTTATTCGGTTGACCCGAGTTGACCAAAATTCCACGCCTTGAAGAAATTAATTAAATGCCCATTGGACTTTAATAAATAAACATTAGATGTTAATCGGGCTTAGAGACCCTTATGCTTCGTGTTTGAGCTTTCCTATAACCGATAAAGACGACTAAACGTCGCAAACGGTACTATACAGTTTGAATAATGGTATAGTGAGCTGGAAATCTTCCAAGTAAGATACTGTTACCAAATAAACAACAAATGCGGGTTAATTGCAGCAGCTGAAGCAGCAATAGAAGCCATCTTGGTCAATAATAAATCTAATTAGATTAGATATGGTTCTGTTAGCAGCTGAGCTAAGCGTCAGCACAGGCTAAAGAATTAATGGTCTCATCAACGATCCAGATACATACTTCGACTATTCATTTGATTCGTTCGGATCATACATCGTGGTGATGTGATGATCGAATAAATCGCATCAGACGATAAACACGAAAATCCACTGACGAAAGCATTTCTCAGCAATTTGAGCCAACCGTACATAGTTCGGGTGTCAGAGACTCGAGTGACTGGCTATAGGCCAAGTGGGAGATTGTTGGACAATTATGACCCATAGCGTCACTATTTGTACAGATCATGGTGTTGTTGTACAAATTAACTATGTGACAAAGGAGATTGCACTCTTATCATTTGTGATTAGATCACTAGATATATAAATGATAGAGGTCCCTATGATTTGTTCCTGGACGGAGAATGATATGAGACAGTATCAGTCCACGAAGGATAAATCATTAAATATCCCTAGTCAGAGTATTATCGAGATTGGACATCGATAAATACGTAAAAGACTAGTATTACACTTGTGCCGTTTGTGAGGGCACAACGGCATAGTTCTCATATATTTGGGTATAGGATACTCATGCAAGTGTAATAGGAGGTTGTGTTTTACCGATGGTACGGGAAACAGCTTCGCTCTGGATAGACCCCCCGCGGAATCCCATTGGTAGTATGACTATGTGTCTATGGGAGTCTGAAATCAGGGTAGGTGTATTTGGTCTTAACCTGAGACTTGCACCGCTAATACATACGACAATCAATATACTTTAGTTGAGGTCGTCCAGGGCTTTAACCGGTTCTGTGTACGCCGATGCTGGGTATATTGGGAATCGTAGTGTGTTGGGTGTGATGTCAAGACGGAAGTGTCACTCCAGTCATATGGAGATGATGGTCACGTAGGATACGGAACTTGTTCTCTTAAATGCTCGAGCTATCGGGATATTATGAAAAGGTCATGAATATCGATTATAGAGACTAGTTACCAGACATCCGATATGTGCTTCGTACGGGGCAGACACAATTCCAGCCCCAGGCCTAGCACGTGAACATCCGATACTGGACACAATACGCAATACTTCGGTATACTACGCTTGATATAGATCACATATTCCTATAAGGATATTTCTGGAGAATTGGGTAGGCATGGCGCTTTGCTAGAAGCCAACCTTGTCTTGTAAATCGGTATAAACGTAGTACGAGGTACTTACGTGTTCGGATAGTCCGACGACCGTATTTACTGCCAACATATCCGGGGATCTCATGGGTCGCTTCCCGAAGATTCACCGATGATGTATGACTCGCACTTTATTAATCTGGGATTAATTAGAAGAGAGAAAATTAATCTGGGATTAATTAGCGGAGATAATTTATCTGGGATAAAATATTATTTAAAGAGAGAGAATGATTAATTTGGAATTAATCGATAAAATAATATATTCGATATATTATGCGAATTGGATTTCGACGCGGATTAAAATTAGATTTTAATTCGGGCGAACGAATTAATTTAGAATTAATTCGTTATCGACGTGAATAGTGATTTCACTAGGCGTAATCATTTAATTACGACGCAATGGAAAATTCGTTAATTTATAATTAGCGAACCCGAGCCGGGGATTATTTATGAGCGCATTCGCATTTCGAATTTGAGTGCGGCACGCAAGTCAAATCAAGCGTCAAATCGCTAGTCACATCAAGCGTCAAATCACATGTCACTTTGAGTGATGTGACAATTTGATTGATTGATTTGAGTGATTGATGTGGTAGTTGAAAAGCATTAAAGGCATTTGCTTTTTGACTTTTGCTTTTTTGCTTTTTGACTTTTGCTTTTTGATTTTTGGTATTTGAAAATTAAAATTGGTAAAAGGTTTTATTATTTTGGAAATATAAAAAAAGAATATAAACTTTTTCTTTTTAACTCTCTCTCTCCCATTTTAAGGGTTTCTTGGAGAAACCATTTTCCATCTCTTTCTCTCTTCTCCCTCTCACGGCTCACTGCCGATTTCTTCTCTAATTTTTCTGGTTAGACCAAATTTGTGAGAAGCAAAGAAGATGAAGAAGTGCTAGCACACACCTTGGGTTATACATAGGTGATATGGAAACTAACACATGAGCTTGGAATCAATTTTGGAGCTTGAAGCTTGGAGCTTCCATGGTGTTTATCAATGACCGGTCATGGAGGAGACTAAAACCACCAAAACCGAGCAGCCCACTGTCATAGAAGCTCACTGTCAAGCTTCACAAGGAGGGAGAAAACGCATCTTATTCTTCTTCGCAAAAAAACCGTTCAATGTGAGTATGTATTCCGCCTTACTCTTTTGTGTATTCATGCATTTTCTTGCTTGATTTCATGAATCTTGGGACCTAATTAGAACCACACACACCCCACCTAGGAATCTAGGATTAGGATAGGATCCAATGATCTTAGAGATCTACCTAGTTAATATCATACAATTGTTGGCAAAGTCAAGATTGTGTGTTATTTAACGGGATCCTAGCCCACTAGGGAAACAAGGTTTCCAGAGTACTCCACAGAGAGTTAGAGGCTCACCGAAAAATAGTGGGAGGCAAGTATTAAATTTGCAATATTCGTTTAATAACTTACAATACGCGCTCATATCAATTTTTCTTCAAATAAATTAAATGTTAGTTTGACTAATATTTAAATAGTTGTTTTAATAAAACAGTTGGACTGTATTCAAACTATTTCATTATAGTTGATTATAAATTGGATTATAGTAATCAGTATATTTGAATTAACAATTTAATTATAGTTGATTTTATAATTGGATTATAGTAATCAATATAATTGAATTTAACCTATTAAAGTATAGTTGATTATATAGTTGGACTATAGTAATCATTATAATAAATAGTACCTAAAATCGTTGATTAAATAGTTGGACTATTAGAATCAAGATAATTGAAGATTAGTGTTTAAAACATAATCCTGGGTGAAAATGTCTTTAAACGACTTTAATTTTCAAATTGGGAATAATACATCAGGATAGTCCTGAAAACTAAGAAGTTACTTTATTTGATAAAATAACATCTTAGGCCTAACCCCGGAGTTAAGAAAATAGTAGAGCATAATCTTTGGAAGATTCATGTGATGATAAATTTAGTGCTTAATCCATTAAGCTTGCCAAATAGACTCCTTAATTTCTTAATCAGAACTAAGGATTAGATCCTTAAAGTATGATAATTAAATTGAAGGATCTTCACAGATCTATTCTTAGATCTTAGAAGTACTAAATTGTAATAGTAAACTCTTGGAGAGTTAATGGCTATTCTCAAGGAGATATAGCCAAAGTTTACAATATGGCAAGAAGCGCAAGGCGCGCATCTTACTTCGATATTCTAGAAGGTCAAGGCTTGGCCAAAGGCTTCTGGAATGTGAAAAGGGCAAAGGCAAAATCATTATAATCTTATGGGAATATAAATGACATATCCCAAAATGTCTGCCTAAATTCTGGAAAACAGGATCGCGGAAGCGTGACTGCCGTTTGGACAAGGCAGACATGAAGGAAGTGAAGACGGTGCAAGGCTCCGACTTCAAATATGTTTGTTATAAACATGTTTACTGCTGGTATTAAAATTGGATTTTAGATACTGGATTTGGTACATAAATATGTATTGATGTGCAGAATCTACTATGAGCAGGATACTGACTTCAGTTGAGATTAATCTGCGAATCGAAAACGGGACGAAAGTCATTGTTTTAACCGTAGAAACCTAAGTTTAGGAACTACCCTTCTGGTGTGTACTTAAATTAGGAAACTGTCACAATGTAACTAGTTTGACTAGATATATTATCTCAATATCAAGGTTTAACCCGTTGCGGGTGTACCTTTATATTCTAGAACACTAAAGTGTTTTATTATATAAAGATGATATTGAGATAAACACATTAGATGTGAATAACATAATTTATATTTTGAATATAAATAAATCTCAAACATATGACATGACAAACAAATAGCATAAACTGATTTGATCAAATAAAACTTAAATGTGGCATTATTGTCTGGGACACAATTTAGACAAGACTCGTATATCCACACTTTTGAAGAGTGGTTACTAGGACAGATTTGATTCCATTCAAATAATGTCTACGAATCTAGTTTATAGGCAAATTGCCTAAAACACTATTTACTTGGTAAAAGTGCAAATGCCACCGATCTGTTAGCCCTTATTCATAGTGAAGTAAGTGGGCCCATGTCTAGCTAGGCTAGAGGTGGATATGAATGTTTCGTGACCTTACGGATGTGGCATCGCTTTATGGTTATGTGTTTCTTTTGAAGCACAAATCAGAAACTTTTATAGTTTCGACACGAAGTAGACAAACAGATCGGCAAAAGTATTAAACCATCACGGTTAGACCATGATGAAAATATTTAAGCAATAAGTTTCTAATATACTTGAATGATTATAGTATTCTTTCAATAAGGACTCCTCCCAGAACACGTCAGTTTGACGGTGTGTCGAAACGGAGAGACCGGATTTTATTGGACATGATAAGGTTAATCATGAGTCGCTCTGAGCTACCATTTCCTTCAACGGATACGCATGAACAATGCAGAACTTATTTTGAATAAGGTTCCATTAAAATCTGTTTGAAAGATTTCATATTATATATGAACAGGAAAGAAACTGGGTTTCTCATTCCTGAAGATTTGGGAATGCTAAGCATATGTTTGGATGATACCAAACTAAAACCCAAATCGGATAAGTGCCAAGTTGTGGGTTATCCTAGGGAAACCAAAGTATAGTACTTATACAACTAACAAGAGAACAATGTAATTGTTGCTCACCATGCAGTTTTCCTAAGAGGAATACCTATATGCAGTGTTAAGTGGGAGGAAAGTAAAACTCGATGATAATCAGAGTAATACTATTCCAGGCACCGATTCCTTAATGGAACACAAATAGTTCATCAATGATGAAACTATACCAGTAATCTTCGAATACACAAGAACCATGTAAGTCAGAGAGAGTCAGAAAACAACCTGGGGTATGGGTTTCTGATCTCACCTCATAAAGATGTCAATCTTATTGAGGAATACTAACTGACTACGTATGAGGTAGTGATACAAGGTATCGACTCCATATTATGGCAAAGTGCCATGAAGTCCGAAATGGATTCCATGTATACCAACTATGTTTAGACACTAGTTGATGTATCGGAAGGCATTGTGCCTATTGGTACTATATAAGTCTTCAAGGAAGACATACATGGAAGGCAACATACCAACGTACAAAGCTAGGCTTGTAGCGAAAAGGTATCGTTATCAACATTGTGTCGATTACGAAGAAACATTTTACCTGTTGCCACGGTAAATCCATTTGGATAATGCTTGCAAATGCTACATGTTTCATTCAGGAAATGTGGCAGCTAAATGCCAAAACTGCTTTCCTTAACAGAAAACTTTTGGAGGATGTTTATAACATCCTGACGGTTTTTTCGTACCAAAACTAGCAAACAAGGTTTGGAGGTTATTCGATCCATGTATGGATCGAAGCAAGCATTGAGTTCTTGGAATTATCGTTTTGATGTAATCATAATGGTGTATGATTTAATTCAAAAACGAAAATTATTCTTGTGTATATAAGGAGGTTAGTGGGAGTGCACTGACAGTGACTGTCCTATAAATGATGATATATCATTTCTTGGAAATGATATTCCCATATTACAATGGTGAAAGCTTGGCTTTCGAGAAAATTCTCCGTAGAATTCTTGGGAGAAACAACCTTTATTCAAAGAATAAAGATCTACTGGGATAGATTTAAAGTTGTTGATACTGATATTGATGTGGGCCTCAACCCTGGGACGCATCCCCAAAACTAATACTGACGTGTTTCTGAAGCTGATGATACCGTGTTGTTGCTGCTTTGACTGGTTTTCCTTTGCCGCTTTCCCTTATTTTCTTTGAGACCTGCGAACACAAACAAAACAACAGAATAAAACACGTGCATGTGATGTGTACGTATGCAAGTGTAGAGGTCCTCCCTGTTCATGATGGGTTAGATCCTCGTTTTGCTCCTTGGCGCCGCATGTCTCTGGTCACCCCCTGCTGGTTCTCTTTTTTCTGAAATCTGCAAACACAAACACAAAACAAGGGATGCAAGTTACGTGTATGCATGGATGAACTTCCTATCCGTCGGGTTAGGTCTTTTGCTAATTCTCTGGTGACTGCTCAGTCTTCTTTCCTTCAGGCAAAGTACATCTTCAATTTGCTTCGATCGATCGGTGAACTCATTCTCTCTAAATCTGGCAGTCTCATTGCCCCGTTTCCAATTTCTGAATGACTACCCTGTCTTTTGCTTACTTCTTCTGAGGATTCTCTGTGTTCTAAACATCGTCGAGTATCATAGTACCAGGGTTGAATGCTTTTGTCAAATATACTCATATTATGCAGGTTGAACGAAGGAGACTCAAGCAAGTAAGCGAAATGATTGTCTTTATTATCAAGAAAAGGTTCGAACAAGTTGACAAAATCAATGCTGGATCACAATTGAATAAGATCAGGGAAATAATGTTAGACATTATGACCCATAGCGTCACTGTTTTGTAAATGATATTGTATTATTGTACAAAATTAACTATGTGATAATGAAATTGCCTTTTGCCATTTTGTAAAATTATTTACTTTGATATATTAATGGCAAAAGTCCATATGATTAGTTCCGTATTGAGATGATATGAGACAGTATCAATATAAAAGGTTTAATCATTAAATATCCCTAGTCGGAGTATTATCGAGATCGGACATCGATAATGCGGAATAGACTAGTATTGCACTTGTGCGAGTTGTGATGGCACAACGGCATAGTTCTCATATATTTAAGTATTGGATACTTATGCAAGTGCGATAGGAAGTTGTGGTTTACCGATGGTACGGAAAACAGCTTCGCTCTGGACAGACCCCGCGGAATCCCATTGGTAGTATGTCTGCGTGTCTATGGGAGGCCGCATCAGGGTAGGTGTATATGGTCTTAACCTAAGACTTGCATCGCTAGTACTTGCGACAATCGGTAAACTTTGGTTGTGGTGGTTCGGGGCTTTAACCGGTTCTGTGTACGCCTCTTCTGGGTTTATCGAGAATCGTAGTGTACTGGATGTGATGTCAAGATGGAAGTATCACTTCAGACATATGGAGATGATGATCACGCAGGATACAGAACTAGTACTCTATAAAAGGTTGCAACCGTCGGGACAATATGACCAGGTCAGGATTGTCCGATTTAAAGAGACTAGTTGTTTGATATCCGATATATGTTTCGTACGGGGCAGACACATTTCCAGCCCCAGGCCTAACATGTGATCGTCCGATACTGGATCGATGTACGCGATACTACGGTATACTACGCTTGATAAAGATCTAATATTCCAGTAAGAATATTTCTGGAGAATTGGGTAGGCATGGCGCTTGCTAGAAGCCAACCTTGTCTTGTAAATCGGTAAAAACGTAGTACGAGGTACGTACGTGTTGGATTATCCGACGACCGTATTTACTGCCAACATATCCGGAGATCTCTTGGGTCGCTTCCTGAAGATTCACCTATGATGTTTGATTCGAACTTTATTAATCTTGGATTAATTACGGAGAAACTTTATCTTGGATAAAATGCCTTATTAGGAGAGAGAGAGAGAGATCGATTAATTTGGAATTAATCGATAAAATAATATATTCGATATATTATTAAACGAAATTAGATTTCGACGCGGAATTAAAATCGGATTTTAATTCGGGCAAACGAATTAATTTAGAATTAATTCGTTAGCGATCTGAATAGTAATTCCGCTAGGCGTAATTATTTAATTCTCGTCGCGACGGAAATTCGTTAATTCGGAATTAGCGAATTTGAGCCCGAAAGTGTTTGCGGACACATTCGTATTTTGAAACGGGTTGGATCCGCAAATCACATCGCGATATCTCATCACTTGACACGACTAGTTGATGGATGTATCTAGACACCTTTATGGGATGATACATTGTCTCTATTCTCAATACAAGTAAGTGATGCCATTTGATGGATTTTTGGAGGGAAAACCTTTCACGGTTTTTGAAGGGTTTTTATAATAAAAAATTCATTTTGGTAATGATATCTAATCATTCTTTTCTTTTTCTTTCACACGGTTTTTGAAACAAAATAAAGAGAGAAAAGGAAATCAAAAGGCTCACTCCCTCTTCCTCTTATTGCTCACGCCGTGAGCTTCAAACAAAGGCAGAAAAAATCATTCATTTCTCCATTTTTGCTAGCACATTGAAGGATCAAAAGAGGTGATAGGGAAACAACCTTGGAGCTTGGAACACTTGAAGACTTGAAGCTTCTCTCCCTCCTCTTCTTGGCCGAAAGTTTCACCTTGAAGGCTCAAGGATTTTCTTATCATTTTCGTCACAAGCTTTGTAAGTATGATTCCGCCATGCTTCAAGCTTTGCATGTATGTTATTTGTATTTCTATGGCTTATTCTTTCTTTGGGACTAATTATAGAAACCAACAATGGTATCATGGAGCCATGTTTAAGCATGAAATACATTAGGGTTAATTTGGGGAAAATTGATTGAAGCATGTTCTTGTGAAATTGGATGCTAAGTATGCTTATATGTATGTTATATGATATATTACATGATCAATTTTAAGAAAAATGCATTGGATGATTTTTCCCCAAAGTGGTTGTCTTGGCCGAATGTGGAGGTGCTTCCATTGGTTGGAATTTTTCATGCACAAGTTTATTGATGACTTAAGCATGATTATATGTATGATATATGATATAATACATGATCAATTTTGAGAAAAATGCATTGGATGATTTTTCCCCAAAATGTTGCTTTGCCGAATGTGAGGTACTTCCACTGAGTTGAATTTTTTGCATGCACAAGTTCATTAGATGATTTGAGTATGCTTGATGTAGTAATATGATATTATACATGATCAATTTTGAGAAAAATATTGGATTTTTTCCCCAAAATTGATGCTTGGCCGAATGTGTAGGTCATTTTATGGTTGGAATTTTTCATGCACAAGTTATTAGATGACTTAAGCATGATTATATGTATGATATTGATGTAATACATGATCAATTTTGAGAAAAATGCATTGGATGATTTTTCCCCAAAATTGTTGCTTTGACCGAAAATGGAGGTCCTTTCACTTAATTGATTTTTTGCTTTCAAGTTCATTTGATGACTTAAAATAAACGGGTTATAGATTAGTGATTCAATTGGATTGAAAAACAAATCGAACCGCAAAAATCCCTCTTGGCCGAATACAACATGACATGTTAAAGGACTTGATTTTTTGTTCAAATAAATGTTAGACAAGTGTTTTGAACAATTGATGATTAATAAATTAAATTGGTGTTTTTGAAATATTTGGTTTAATGAATTAATCATGCAATTACACTTTAATTAATTGAATTTTAAAATTTGGAATATTAAAATTAATTAATGGGCTTTTATGTTTAATTGGGCCTTATGGGCTTGGTAATTGGGTTTGACCCACATTGACCAAAGCCCAAGCCTTGATAAATCAATTGAAAGCCCATCGGACTTTAATTAAACACACATTGGATGTTAGTTGGGCTTGGAGACCCAATTTGATAAGATTTAGAATCTAATCTTTAAAAGCACATTAAAAGTGTAAACATTTAATTTAGAATTAAATAAATTGAATTAGTATTGAATACGACTTAAATTGGATTTAACGGGTAGTTCGATATAATTCGTGAATTCGTACCTTATGTACTTATTCTCAAACGAGTTGGACTCGCGCAAAATCAAACCGTTGATTGAACATTGGATGATCACTTAAACAAAGACTAATTAATTGGATTAGATTGGTTGTATAGCATGTCTTGAATGAATATACATGTATGTGATGAATGAATAGTGTATAGCGGATGGATATTAGAAGGGAAAGGGTAATTTTAGAAATTATTGTAAATTTAGAATTTATAAATTGGACCTGCGTGTCCAGCCTTATCTCTTTTATCTCTTTGTATTCTCTTCTCACCTAATTCCCCTCAATGTAAATGAGGTTTCTCTTATTGTATTATGTAATTGGGTAGAAGTAGAATATTGCTAGCGGGGAGAGGAAAGGGAGTGATTTGTTCTAGGAACAAATTGTTTTATATATCCATCCGTATATCACTATTAATTTACTTTATGCACTTTATGATGTTTTAGAAGCATGCTTAAGGGTGTATGATGATGAGACCTAACAAAGATAATAAATTGGTTGCCAATTACGCAAAAATCCCTCAATTTATATTAAGCAATTATCCTTCCATTGAATGATTCTTGTTCAAGATCCAAAATTGGCATTGGTTTGTTGGCCAAAGTCAAGACCTTTGTCAATTGAGGATGTACTTGAATCATGAGAGTTTTGTTCCACATCGGTGTCTTGTCCAAGTTGTGATTTGTTGGCCAAAGTCAAGATCACTTCTTGTCCAACGACATTGATTACGAAACTTTCCTTGTCAATGGGTCCCGCTTAACCGGAATCATTAGGTTTGTTGTGCCAAAGCCAAGGCCTAGATGTTCGGAGGATATGGTTAGGAAAATGTATTAGATACATTGGCATAAGTAAATATACATATGTTTTGGACTTGGATGTCCACCTAACCGGATCTAGGAATTGGATGGATCCAATTGATCTTTGAGATCTACCTAGTTAAATAGCATACAATTTGTTGGCCAAAGTCAAGATTGTGTGTTATTTAACGGGATCCTAGCCCACTAGGAAATAGGATTTCCCGAGTTCTCAACAGAGGGTTAGAGACTTGATAAAAATAGTGGGAGGCTAGTATTGAATTTGCAATTTCATTCAGATACTTAGCCTTACGCGTCTTTCAAAATTATTTCGTTTAATTAATTAAAATTAGTTGGACTAATTCATTGTTATTTTTTCTTGTAACAGTTTGACTGTACCCATTTTATCGTTAACTAGATAGTTGGACTATCGTAGTTGAGATGGCAAGCAAGGTAAATGTCCGAGACATCATCATGGGTGACAATGTCTTTAAGGGCACAAACTTCGCTGATTGGGAAATGAACCTGAGGATAGTCCTTGGGGCTGAGAGGATGCTGTACACTATACAAACACCTCTCCCGCCTAAGCCCACTGACCCACTTGAGCTGGAGTTATGGAAAACTCACAGCAATGATTGTGACACAGCTCAGGCTATTATGTTAGCTTCGATGACTCAGCACTTTCGTCGCCAGAATAGGGACTTGGATCCTTATATATGATGGCTAGACTGCGAGATCTCCACCGCTCCAACAAGCGGATGGAAAGGTACGAGTTGGTGAAGAAACTCTTCCGCGCCCGAATGACTGAAGGCGCATCAGTTGAGGCCCACGGGGCTCAAATGATCGCCGATATTGATGAGTTGGCCAATATGGGAATAGTCTTGGAGGCTGAGCTGACCGTAGATTTGATCTTACAGTCACTTCCTGATACTTGGAGACAAATCATAATCAACTATAAGTTGATGGATACGGATGACACTCTTGGAGAGCTGTTATCCATCTTGAAGGAGTCTGAAAAAGAACTCCAAAAGGGGGCAAGCGCGAGGCGCACTTTGCATCGACCTCTCAGAGGCCAAAGGCTGGGCCCAAAGCTACTGGAGGGGTGAGGAAGAAGAAACATAAGAAAAAGGGTAAAGGCAAGTTGACAAAAAGCTTGGGAAGCCAAGGGACAAATCTCAAGATGTCTGCCTCAACTGCGGCAAGAAGGGTCACTGGAAACGTGACTGCCGAATGGGCAAGGGACACAAGGAGGATATCAAGGCAGGCAAGGCACTAGCCTCTGGTATGTTTGTTATTGAGATAAATATGACTACTTCTAGTTTTAAAAATTGGATTTTTGATTCTGGTTGTGCTGCTCATATATGTACTGATTTGCAGGATCTGCAGGATAGCAGGATGCTGGCTTCAGGGGAGATTGATACGAGTCGGAAACGGAACTCCAGTTGCTGTTTTGGCTGTAGGGACTTTTGTTTTGGAATTGCCCTCGGGGCATATGCTTAAACTTTTGAACTGTTATTATATACCTAGTTTGACTAGGAATATCATATCTGTATCTTTGTTAACCCAGCATGGGTACACTTTTGTATTTAGAAACACTGGGTGTTATTTATATAAAAATGATGCAGAAATTTGCACTGCTGTAGCAAATAATGGCCTTTATATTTTGAATATAAATGAATCTCCTAAACATAAAATAACAAACAAAAGGCTCAAAATGAGTAATCTAAAAGATGAAGCTTACATGTGGCATTGTCGTCTAGGACACATAAACAAGACTCGCATATCCACACTTTCGAAGAGTGGGTACTTGGACGGATTTGATCTTAATTCATATGATGTCTGCGAATCTTGTCTTTTAGGCAAAATGCCTAAATCACCTTTTAGTGGTAAAGGTGAACGTGCCACAGAACTGTTAGCCCTCGTTCATAGCGACGTATGTGGGCCCATGTCTAGCCAGGCTAGAGGTGGATATCATTACTTCGTAACCTTTACGGATGATGCATCTCGTTATGGTTATGTGTATCTAATGAGACACAAGTCGGAAACTTTTGAGAAATTCAAAGAGTTTCGACACGAAGTAGAAAAACAAACAGGCAAGAGTATTAAGACATTGCGGTCGGACCGTGGTGGCGAATACTTAAGTATGAGTTTCAAGATTACTTGAAAGAAAATGGTATTCTTTCACAGTGGACTCCTCCTGGAACACCGCAATTAAACGGTGTGTCTGAACGGAGAAACCGTACCTTGTTAGACATGGTAAGGTCGATGATGAGTCGCACTGAGCTACCAATATCCTTCTGGGGATACGCATTAAACAGTGCAGTACTTATTTTGAATAAGGTTCCGTCAAAGTCTGTTGAACAGACTCCATATGAGATATGGACAGGAAGGAAACCAGGTTTCTCTTTCCTGAAGATTTGGGGATGCTGGGCATATGTTAAACGTTTGGAAGGTACCAAACTAGAACCCAAATCAGATAAATGCCTTTTCGTGGGATATCCTAAGGAAACCAAAGGATATTACTTCTATCACCCACAAGAGAACAAAGTATTTGTTGCTCTACATGCATTTTTCCTTGAGAAGGAATTTCTAGATGCAGTGGTAAGTGGGAGGAGGAAAGTGGAGCTCGATGAAAATCGTAGTGATACTGTTCCTGGCAATGAATCAACGACGGAACATAACAGACCATCCAAGATGAGTCTGTACCACAATCTTCATATACACAAGGACCGCGTAGGTCGGAGAGAGTCAGGACAGTACCTGAGAGGTATGGGTTCCTGATCTCGCCTCATGTAGATATTAATCTTATTGAGGATAATGAACCGACTACGTATGAGGAAGCAATACAGAATATTGATTCCGCTTTATGGCAAGATGCCATGAAGTCCGAGATGGATTCCATGTATGCCAACCAAGTTTGGACACTGGTTGATGCACCAGAAGGCGTAAAGCCTATTGGATGCAGATGGATCTTCAAGAAGAAGACCGACATGGATGGCAACGTACAAACGTACAAAGCTAGGCTTGTAGCAAAAGGGTATCGTCAACAATATGGTATTGATTATGACGAAACTTTCTCACCCGTTGCCATGATTAAATCCATTCGGATAATGCTTGCACTAGCTGCATATTTCGATTACGAGATATGGCAGATGGACGTTAAAACCGCTTTCCTTAACGGAAACCTTTTGGAGGATGTTTATATGCAACAACCTGACGGTTTTATCGTACCTAGACTTGCAAACAAGGTTTGTAAGTTAAATCGATCCATTTATGGATTGAAGCAAGCATCACGGTCATGGAATCACGTTTTGATGAGATCATAAAAGAATATGATTTCGTACAAAACGATGATGACCCTTGTGTATACAAGAAGGTTAGTGGGAGAGCACTGACTTTTATTGTCCTTTATGTCGACGACGATTGCTTATAGGCAATGACATTCCCATGCTAACGTCGGTGAAAGCTTGGCTTTCATTAAAATTCTCCATGAAAGATCTGGGAGAAGCAGCCTTTATTCTGGGAATAAAGATCTACCGGGATAGATCTAGAAAGCTGCTTGGACTCTCCCAGAGTACATATATTGACAAAGTGTTGAAGCGATTCAACATGGATCAATCCAAAAGGGATTGATGCCAATGTCACGTGGTATCCTTCTGTCTAAGGACATGTGTCCTAAGACTAAAGAAGAGAGAGATAACATGAGTCGGATACCGTTCGCCTCGGCAGTCGGATCGATCATGTATGCATGATATGTACACGACCTGATGTGTCATATGCTTTGAGCATGTGCAGTCGCTATCAGGCCGATCCAGGTAAAGGTCACTGATGGCTGTTAAGAATATCCTTAAGTATCTTAGACGAACTAAGGATGCTTTCTTAATTTATGGAGGTGGAGAACTTGAGGTGTCTGGGTACACCGATGCAAGTTTCCAAACCGACAAGGACGACTTCAAGTCGCAATCGGGGTACATTTTTTTTGTTTGAATAACGGAGCAGTGAGCTGGAAATCTTCCAAGCAAGATACTGTTGCCGATTCAACAACAGAAGCGGAGTATATTACTGCATCAGAAGCAGCAAAGGAGGCAGTTTGTTTGATCCGAAAAATCCTAATCGGATTAGGAGTAGTTCTGTTAGCAGCTGAGCCCGTACCGTTGTATTGTGACAATAACGGGGCTATAGCACAAGCTAAGGAACCAAGTCTCATCAACGATCCAAGCATGTTCTTCGGCGTTACCATCTGATTCGGGAGATTATGTGGGAGTTTAATCAAGTCCACAAGATCACAAACAATGCATAAAAATCACATTGAAACACATCAAAGGAGGTGGCGGAATCAACTCACATTGAATTTCGGTTTTGATGTTTGAATAACAAGGTGCGATTTTTGCTCCCTCCAAGTCACGGCAATGGCTTCTGGAACTGCAGTGGACGCTCGGTTTGGACTGGTTTGGACTCCACCATTTTCGGCCATGTGAGACTCCATTGAAGCTCAAAGCTTCAAGCTTCCTTGCTCAAAGAAGAAGCTTCCCTATCACCTATGTATGCCTCAAGGTGTGCTAGCACTAATCATCTTCCATTTTACTTCTCAAAAATTCGGTGACCAGAAAAATTTAAGAAGTAATCGGCTTGAAGCCGTGAGGAAGAGAGGAGAGAAAAGAGAGGGAAGAGAGAAAAACGTTTTTGGCTCTTCATTTGCCTAAAACCGTGAACAGTACCCTTTCAAGAGAGAGAGAATAAAAGCTTTTATATATGTCTCATTTTTATTTGCCAAGTAAATAAATACATATACTCAACTTTTAATTCAAAAGTCAAAAAGGCAAGGAATAAAATCATGTTATATTCCATCTCAAGCCTTTTAAAAGCTTTCAATCATTGCACATCACTATTCACATCACATGTCTTCACTTTATCAAAGTGACATATTGTCAAGTCATATCACTCAAAGTGACAATTGATTTGACGATTGACGCGACTAGCGATTGACGCTTGATGTGACTCGCGTGCCGCGCTCGAATTCGAAATGCGAATGCGCTCGCAATCACTCTCGGGCTCGGGTTCGCTAATTCCAAATTAACGAATTTTCCGTCGCGTCGTAATTAAATGATTACGCCTAGCGAATTCACTATTCACGTCGCTAATGAATTAATTCTAAATTAATTCGTTCGCCCGAATTAAGATTGAATTTTAATTCGCGTCGAAATCCAATTTCGATTATATATCGAATATATTATTTTTATCGATTAATTCCAAGTTAATCGTTCTCTCTCTTTAATTAATATTTTATCCCAGATAAAATATCTCCGCAATTAATCCCAGATTAATTTTCTCTCTCATCGAA
>SKCR01048553.1:0-45354 GCA_019454045.1 Zanthoxylum bungeanum
TTGGTCAGCATCTTCTGCGAGTTCAGGGGGAAATGGTCTTTCAAGAATATAGAAAATCTTTTCTTGTCGTAAGACAATTTTAAGGTTTCTAAACTAGTCATTGTAGTTGTTCACTTTGAGCTTATGCTCATCTAGGATGGAACGAAGTGATATTCTGTTTGCCATTTGAATGTTTGTGAAATATTTTAACCCACCTGTTAAGAGAAAATGTTAAAATTAGGAATATGTTTTCATTAATGTTTCATAATAACATGGGCTTTTAATATTATGAAGTTGCTCACACTCAATTGTTTTAAAATTTTAAGCAAATCACATCAACTCCAATATGATGGATTTCTTATGGGCAAGGATCTCATTATCATCATTTCACAACTTCGACTAGGACCGGTCGTTATAAAATACGATAATTAGGTAGGTTCCCAACCAATTTATGATATAAATCAAAATTCCTTGATCATTGGGTTGGACAATCAAACATGTCATAGCTTATGCTAGTCCTTGTGGACACCCAATCTTTGCCACTAAGTTATAAGACCATGCCTAAGGGTCGATGCGTCTTATGACTCATAAAAGTCAAACCATTGGCAATAGTACGATTTATGGATAAATTGGTATTGGTCAGTATGGTAAAGCCTAGTCCTACCAATACAGTTTAAGCCATTTGGGTATATACTTTACAATGAGAGGCAAATTTTAGACTTAAATTATTATTGAGGATTTTAGCAAGTTTAAGTGAATAACTGTCAAATGGATTCCTCCATTGAAAATTCCCCACAGGGAGGGTGGAGCGAACTCTCTTAAATACCCTTACCTCTTAGGCTCTTATTACCTTGGTGACATGAATAAACAATAGATCCTCCAAATTAGTCCAACACTTTAAATATGCTTTAAGGTAAGCTTTGAGTAAATGATTATCTAGATGTCTTCACAGCTTTTCCTTTTGGCTATAAAAAGGTAGTGAGTGAAGGAAGACACCAAATCATTATCTAACTCTAGTAATACCTTTGGTTAAATTAACTTTGAGTTTTAATATGTTGGAATTATTTTAGGCATTAAATAACTTTGATTAATATTTAATTATGATATTGTATTTATTTTAATCAAATAAATTTACTATTCATATTTTTTACAGATGCGTGAACTTTAAATGCAATTTCACAATTCAAATCTTAACCAAATCATGCAAAACTTGTGCCTAAAAGTAAGTTCATGGTGTTAGCTTTCCAACGAGCTTTTACACACCCAATTTCGTGTTCAAATGAGAGAGAACTAATCAAAACCAAAACGGCGCGATGATACCACTGTTGGGAAGCTGCCGCGAGTGCGCAGCGGAAAATTAAAATCATAATGCTGCTATCCCTTTGCCCAAGACCCATTTGTTTTTATTATTCTACAAGCCTATGAATGGGTTTTATTGCGGAAATCCGGTAACGCAGTGGAATAGTGGAAAATCAAAATTTTCCGATTTCAAAATTTTTTCTCGGATTAATAAAATAAACTTATTTATTTTATTATCCCATAATCAAATTATGAAATAAAACACTATAAATCAAATTTATGTGAATTTACCGAATTACCCTTAAACGTTACATTTTGTTCATTTTAATCCGAAATTTTTCGAAACGATTTTGGATGATTCTAAATCATTACAAATATGAATCTAACATGTCATACATATTGAAAATCAAATTGCAACAAAAATTCCCAAAATTCAAGCCTTTGGCTGAGAACCTCATTTAGTGGGGAAAGTGTGCATTTTGCACTTTACATGTTCAAAACACATTAAGACAAAATCCAAACAACCCAATATTTTACATGCATCATATACACATCCAAATACACCATATAAATGAAAAGCCCCAAATTTGGAAGTGGTCTCAAAACCTAATTTTTCAATTTCTCCAAATTGGATAAATTAGACCAAATTGATTAAATCCAATACTTCAATCATGTTTTTTCCATTACAATCAAGCCTCACCACAATGAAACAACTATAGAACAATTCTAGGTCATTTAAGAGTGGGTCAATAACTCTAGAATGACAACAAGGTTCTAAAACCATGAAAAGAATGCTAACTAGCTTATTAGCAACATCCTATCAACTTTATAAATGCTCAACCCTTTTATCAAACTTTCATCCACCAAAAATAAAAAGAATAAAGAATAGAAAACTTAAGAACATCACAAGATGTGGCCAAGAATAAGAGGAACATTTTTCTCTCTAATGGCAAGTTGGAAAAACTTACTTAAATCCAAGCTTTTCTTTAATTTTTCTTTTCTTTCTCTCTAGCTTCTTTGTCTTCCTTCAATGGAGTTTTTGATAAAGTGTTTTAGGTTAACAAACCCTAAATGAAACAAAACAATATATATTTGCACACATTTTACCTTGGCCGAAATTTGCTAGTAATAATATCTAGATATTTTGATTTTTGTTTCATTTAAAGTTTGCTTTATTAACTTGTTATTTTAATCATTAAACCATTTAATGTAATAAAGCAAGTCAACAAAGGCAACTCAAGTCATTAAAATAAATATCATAACTTAGGATATTTATATTTTTAATTGATTTAATTATTTAACAATTAAATAATTATTCAAATACAAATATATTAAATATATGTATTATATTTACATTAAATATCAAATACATATATGTTTATGATATTAGTCAAATATCTCAATTTGACGATTAATTCGAATACACATTAATTAATTGTCAAACACATGTATTTTGCGTTTAACCTTTAAACGACTTTATAAATAATGTGTATTCGAATTAATCTAATATTAAATACAAATACATAAAAATTAAGGAAATGACTATCGGGTCCCTACACATGTATTTTGCGTTTAACCTTTAAACGACTTTATAAATAATCAACATTACTTATAATTGTTGCCCTAGTGCTCTATGAGTATGTTTCATTAATGAGACTCTCTAGATTCAGGCATATCCGTCACGAAATCCAATTTCGTCTCCATAATTTATCCACCCGTAAATTATGACGATCACGGATAAACTCGCTGAATCATACAGGTCGAGGTCATGGAAAATGTATAATTCCTCCGTCATAGGTATCCGGATAAATCCCAAAGATATAGATATAAACGTCAAATCTCTATAGGGATTATCCAGTCGACTATTCTATTAGCAATCTCACAAAGAACATTTAGAACTAACTTCTAAATTGTACCACATGCCCATGGTTTTTTTATCTGATTTCTAATCATATGGACTACCTATGCTCTGATACACAGAACTGGCGGATCCTATCTCGATGTACACAGGACACCCTGAGGATCTATCCACACCTAAGGAACATGAGGAGGTCTAATCTAAATAGATCGGTGACGTGACTGCCATCTAAGTGTGGAAGATGTCTCATACGCCCACAGTCGAAGAATCACAAGTGCTACTCAACCCGATAAGATTCTTATGGACGTTGGTGTACCATCCATTAAGAATCTTCGGTGAGTCGTTCAGTGTTTATCCACTATAAACACCTACACATCTATACTAGTCTCCAAGACTTATGGTTCATTGAGAAACCATTGGAATCATATATCTGTATACGACATGTACCGGTCTCATCGGGTTTACTATACTGACCAAGTAGTGTAAACCTTGACCAGGAACAGTCTGAGAATGACAACGTCATGTACTACTCAATGTCAATTAGATTTAAGGATCCCCAAAATCAATGGTTTACTCTTAAACTTTAGAGTTGCTCACTTATATAAACCCAAGATATGAAAGATTTTTTTTTTTTTTTGGTGTAAAAATTTGTAAAGAATTTTTTGGGTTTATATAGGTGCTCCAAAGACAACAAAATTAATTAAGACTCCGATGTGGGATAAATGCTAATTTAATCTTAGCCATTGGATCTTAATTTAGTGGTTTAATGAGATTATAAAACCCAAATAAGAGTTTGAGCCGAATTGGTATTAAAAAAAAACAAAATAAAAATGAAGCGCCATCTGCGCCCTTTTTATTTATTTATTTATTCCAATTCCCAAAGTGCCTCTATCGTCATTCACCAATCCCTAAGCCACTATGGAACCTCATAAATGATCTGTTCAATAATTAAACACATTGAACCATTTATGAACAATTCCTACAGTAATCATATATGCTGTTAAATTTGTACTGTGCACTGTTAACCATTGATTTTGACTTTGTTGTGTGTGACCTTTTAGGTTCCCCTCAAGTTCGACATGAAATGAATCGTGATAATTTAATCGAACATAAATTATCCTCCGATCATATGGTCGTTCGATTTCAATGACCAAGGTTGACATCTAGCAACATGCCAATGCCCCAAATGAGAAGGAAATATATATACTCATTCTGTATGCGATTTACATATGATACGGTCCATCGCCTCACTGTATCCCTACCTTTTGACCTAGGGTACGGAAAATGTCTACCCATATGGTCAAATGTATGACGCTGATAGTGTCATGAATCGTGCTAACCCAAGAATATCACATGATTCTTCCGCTGCTGCCACAGTCTCAAACACTGATCACACATATCAACCCGCGAACTGAATACTACTCTTATAAGAAAATATTATCCGAGAGAGTGGCGATTCTCTGTTGTATTTTTACAAACTTCATGTGCTTCAACAAATGACCCAATCATACCTTTATAACCGTATCTTTTGAACCGGGGAAAGAGAATGTCAAAGTTATTTGATCCACACATAAGATTGTAAAGACCTCAAGTCTAAGGACTAGTCATACAATCGATACATGAAATTTCTCACAGACACATGGGCTAAACACTCCATATGAAAACTTTCGGTGGTCATTTCGATGGACACGAGTAACTCATGCATCCATGTGATACACCAAGCGGACGGATCTCCGCTAGTAGCCTATGAGATCGGCAACCCCACTTAAGGGCAGATCATATCATCATGCTAGTCTCTCCGCTTTGTGAACGCCCAGATTATTCACAAAACTAAGACTAAGAACGTTTGAGGGTAATGATTCTCATAAGGCGTGGAAGGCATCATCTTATTACTCCAAGGGCTTTATTACAGTGTTTGATGATTCATATAATTTATGTAAGATACGTATAATAAATATTGTCATTTTATTAATTAATGAAAAATATTACAAATACATGTACATATAGCCCATCCATAAGTTGGGTATATGGCATATCCCTTACAACCGATGTTCTTTCCGGCTCAGGTTTGCTTTAGTACCGCTGAGACCGATATTATTTCCGGCTCGGGTCTGCTTTAGTACCGCCGAGACCGATATTCTTTCCGGCTCAGGTCTGTTTTATTACCGCCGAGATCTATTTTCTTTCCGACTCGGGTCTGCTTTTGTACCGCCGAGACCGATGTTCTTTCCGGATCTGTTTTCTTTAGTACCGTCGAGACCAGTGTTCTTTCCAGCTCGGGGCTGGATTCGTTCCGTCGAGGCCAAGTATTTTGCTAGCTCGGAGTCGGGTTACGTCCCACCGAGTGGATTCTCATCGGCATGGGGTCGGAGCATCTCCCTCATGGCCGGCTTTCTATTGGTCAGAGGAGTTAACATTCCCCCGGATCCCAGTATTTTGCTAGCTCGGGGTCAGGTTACGTCCCATCGAGTGGATTCTCATTGGCATGGGGTCGGAGCATCTCCCCTATGGCCGGCTCTCTATTGGTCCGGGGAGGTAACATTCCCTTGGAGCTAAATATTTCGCTAGCTCGGGGTCGGATTACATCCCACTGAGTGGATTGTCATCGGCACGGGGAGGAAGCATTCCTCTCATGTCTGGATTCGAGATTGATCGGGATTAAAACTTCCACTCGCAGCCAGAATATTAAGAATGGGTTAGCAAGTTAGGAAAAAAGATCATTTGAACGAATGTCAGAATCCTCAGTGGCCAAACACATGAAGATGACATGGAAAGACCTGATTCATAGCCAAGGCAGTTTTCTCTGTGACTCCTAGAGCCGACCACCAACTGGTTGATCAGCACACTGTCTTTTTTATAGTTCCCGGCATCAACTCGTTAACTCGTTGATACCGAGAACTAGGAGACAGATGTTGATGGTGATTTTTTAAGATAAAGTGTTTGAACAGTTCGGCAAGAGTAGAGATGAGATTTTTCCCTTTTTTGAGGGTCAAACGTTCTGGAGTATTGGTTACTCCTCGACCGAGCATAGTTTTCGGGCCCGGTTTACCAGATTTGACCGACCAGAGGACACAACTTGATTCAGTTCTCAGAGGCCGACAACATCAGAGCCGAGACGACCACTTTAGCCCAGCACTTCGGTTCGGTACTATCTTTCCTCATGTACCATGATGGATGGTTTGGATATTTCGGATCAGGTCGGGAGTAGTTTGGGTAGTTCGACAGATCATATGGCTGACCTCTTGGAGTCGACCACTTTAGCCCAGCAGTTCGGTTCAGTACTATCTTTCCTCATGTACCGTGATGGATGGCTCAGATATTTCGGATCAGGTCGGGAGTAGTTTGGATAGTTCGGCAGATCATCTTGCCGACCTCTTGGAAACCGACTGGTGAGTAGGGCAGTTTGGACTTTTCCTTCTGGCGTGCACCACCGTTTGGGGGTTCATTACAGGCTGGCATCATAATGGTGGAGTGTGGCAGCGTGCGAAGCGGCGTGATGTGACAGGATGTCAGATGGCAGGATTGCTTTCGGCGAGGCAGTTAGGGCAGAGAGCCTATCAATCCGCCTGAAATCCGCGTGGCTGACGTCACAGCAACATGGGAACAGTGTGTATTTTTCTTAGTATATAAAGGGAGGGTAATATCATTTGTATAGGTTGGTTAGCAAAAATCTCATAAAAAAACACTACTTGTAAAAACGCCACAAAACAAACATCTCGGGATCATACGACCACCAAAAGAGGTCGGCCGAGCTAGTTTTGGTAATAAAATCACATCACACTTTGTGCCCGTGGACGTAAGCTGAACTTGCTCCGTCGAACCACGTTAAGCTCTCATTGTCGATTTTGTGTTTGTTTTTGTCTTCTGTCACGTTTGCTTTTGGTCTCCTATAACCAAACAAATTCAAGGTTGAAGGAGGATTGTCTTAGGAGGGTTATCTCGAAACTACCATTGGGACGAAAATCACCCGTCAACACAATTAATAATAAATTTAACAATGAATGGTTTAATTATTAAATATTTTACTAAAATAAAGGGTTCAATATATATTTTTCTAAATACCAAATAACCCCGTGAAATTTCGAAACATGTTTTGTGGGTAAATATAAAATTGTAACTAAAATTTATGCAATTCCTTATTTGGCAAAGTCTATCTCACTCTGGCAGCGCATGATTCGATAGTTTTCTTCACGCGCTTTTGATATCTTGACAAAATCTTGGCCCTTCTTACACAAACGAAACTATCCAAAAATAGCAAATTAAAAGCAAAAGCAACCATAGAAGAGTAACGGCCACACCAACTAATTAAACTAACTCGCACATTATTAATAGAATCAGAATTCAGAGGAGCCCAAAAATATAATATTTTCTATACATACAAAACCATCACGCATTACTCGGCACACGTGTCGCAATCTTATGGTTGTTATCTTGTCTAACCGTTTCTGGTTTGTTGTAGTGATATAAATAAATAATAACATCTCTCTCCTCTCCCGCATTTAGCTCTTTCATATTATCTTTGAATTAATTCATCAATTCAGTTCCATTCCTTCATAATCATTTCAATTTATCTCCTTTTTAATTTTGTTTAGCAGTTGTTTATTAATGTTAACTTAGTTCATTTTCTTGATTGTTATGAGTGACTGAGGAGGAAGAGGAGGAGGGAGCAAAATGTATTCAAATTCTAGCAGTATTTCAAGGTCCAAATATGACAACCATTTGCATTCAGACCAAGATATGTCTTCTACAACACCAAATGATGAGGATTATGCTTTGCGACCTAGCAGTGCCTCTGCTATGAGTCAGGGGTTTTATGACCCGAGCAGGCTGAGCTGCGAGGGTTCACCCATGATCATGTCACCATGGAACCAAACGGGACCGTTTAATAATCCTCAATGGTCTCAATCTGAAGAGAATATCCCACAAAACGGCCTCATCAGTTCAATTGAACGTGAAGAAGGTCATATTTACTCCTTAGCTGCTTCCAAGGACCTGCTATATACCGGTTCCGACAGCAAGAACATTCGTGTTTGGAAAAATCTTAAGGAATTTTGTGGGTTCAAAGGAAGCAGTGGTCTTGTTAAAGCCATTGTAATTTCCGGTGAAAAGATTTTTACCGGTCACCAAGACGGCAAGATACGTGTATGGAAAATCTCTCCCAAGAACCAAAGCGTCCACAATCGAGCTGGGACTTTACCAACTTTGAAGGATATTTTCAAATGCTCAATCAGACCCAGCAACTACATCCAAGTGAAACGTCACCGTACGGGTCTCTGGATCAGACACTCTGATGCGGTGTCGTGTATGAGCTTGGACCAAGACAGTGGTCTCCTGTACACGGCTTCTTGGGACAGAACCTTCAAAGTTTGGAGAATTTCAGACTCGAAATGTCTTGAGTCTGTTAGCGCTCACGATGATGCCGTTAACTCTGTGGTTACGAGCTCTGAGGGTTTAATTTTCACCGGGTCAGCTGACGGCTCCGTTAAAGTGTGGAAACGAGAGCAACGTGGTAAAGGAACCAAGCATTCGCTGGCGCAAACGTTGTTAAAACAAGAATGTGCTGTCACATCTTTGGTCGTGAACTCCTCCAGTTCGACTGTGTACTCTGGATCCAGTGATGGTGTAGTCAACTTTTGGGAACGTGAGAAGCAGTTATCTCATGGTGGGGTCCTTAAGGGTCACAAGCTAGCGGTTCTGTGTCTCGCGGCTGCAGGGAAACTGGTGTTCAGCGGATCAGCGGATAAGACCATATGCGTATGGAGTAGAGAGGGTGATATTCACACGTGTCTCTCTGTGCTGACTGGGCACACGGGGCCCGTTAAATGCTTGGCTGTTGAGGAGGATCGTTTGGCTGTTGAGGAGGACCGTGAGTCATCATCCACATCCAGTCGTGGTCAACGTTGGATTGTGTATAGTGGGTCCATTGATAAGTCGGTCAAAGTTTGGGCTGTCTCTGAATGGGCTCCAGATATTAATTCAATGGGTAAGATGCAGCTACTACACTAATAATAATACCGTTCCATGGGAACAGGGAGATACGGATCACAGGGAACTTTTGGTCTTTGAAATTGAGATCATTTTGTATCATATCGCTCTATACTTATAATCCTTGATATACTAAAATTAGTACAAAATATTATATAAAATCACATAAGACAAAAGAATATTTTTGTATTGTAGTGAAATTGTTTTTGTCTTATAATAAAATATTCTTGAGCTTCTAGTATTTTTGTATGTGTTTCTATTCATGTAAACTATGTCTGATACTACCGTGTAAGTAAATAATGAAACAATTACATTGACTTGTGGAAATGGAAGCAAGTATTTTGTTGAAATTTAGGTCTAAATTTTTCCACCACGAGTTTTTTAATATGAATGAGCGGATAAGATTTAGTTATATTTAAATCATATTATATATAGATACTTGCAAAATCATTTTTGTTTTTGTTGGAGGTAAATTCTGGTACTATGATGTTTGAACAGTACGGCAGAGGTAGAAATGTAACTTCCTTTTGACCAAGACCCTTAATGCCGACCAGATGACGTAACATGTGCCAACAGTAAAGGCCGAGCACTTGGTGACAAATGACCGACCACTTCAGCACGGCTGGTCGGGTTAGTATCAGATCGGTAGCAGCATTCTCAGTTCAAAGGACCATTGTAACCGACCTCATGAAGACTGAGCAGATGCCAAGATATTTTCCACTGTCTCATTCTTATAGGATAAGATGATGAGACACCATTCTTACAAGATAAGGTGATGTGACACAGTGATAAATGAAGTAAGATATTTTCGGCCAAGTGGCCTTGGGGGAAGGAAGCCCATTAATGAGTCCACGTGGGTGACATCATCTAGCTTGGGGATAGCACCGCCTCTTTACTAGTATAAATAGGGAGTGGAAACACATTTGTAAGGGTTGGTTAATTGAAAAATAGTTGATTACTACAAAAGGAGATCACAAAGGAAGAATTAGAATCTTGTAACACTACACTCATAAAACAGCTTGGTTTCCACACTGACCGATCACAAAACAGGTCGGCCGAGCACTTTTCAGTAATAAAACACCCATCCATTTGTGCCCGTGGACGTAGGTTGGATTCAATCCACCGAACCACGTTAATATTATGTGTTGATCCACGTGTTTATTCCCTTTTGCCAAAGTTTGCTTTTGGTTTCCCATAACCAAACAAATTCACTATTGAAGGAAGATTATCCCGGGAGCAATATTCCCTTATTGCCCATGAGACGAAAATCAGCTGTTAACAATTTGCGCCGTCTGTGGGAATTCAACAAAAAGCAACTTAGGTAGTAGGATGATAGCAGATGGTGGAAACCACCGATTGTCAGAGAGCTCAACAACAGAATGGATGGAGAAAATTGAGGAGAGTATGAGGAAAAATATGGAGGAAAATCAAACCCTTTTGAAATCCATGATGGACAAACTGGAGAGAATGGAAACGATGAATAATGAAAGACTTGAGGCTGGAACCAGCCAGAGGAGAAGCAAAATAGCGGAAGGAAAGAGGGTTGTAGATGTGAGCGGAGACGATGAACCAAGGAGGAAGGACCCATACGGGAGGAGGCCTGTGGGGGTAGAAAGGGATTTGCAAGCGGAGGATATGTGGGAAGAAGAAGATGAGAGGCAGTCGCCAAATTCTTCCTATGATATCCCATACGACACCGGAAGGGAAGATAGGAGGCATGGCGGAGTTGAACGGGAAATTTCTAGTCGCGGCATGCGCCGTGTTCGGAGTGACAAGCGCGAGGAAGGCCGCGGGGGGCAGCCTTATTAAATCATATTCTCCAATTAAAAAAACTTATTATTTAATTAATTAATATTAATATTAAGTATTTTCAAATCATAAAATTAAAATGATAAATTATGAAAATAAGAAAACATATTACAATAAGAAAACATATTATAATCTCCTATTAAAATTAAAAAAAACGCATGTGTCACCTAAATTATTATTACTTTTTATTATTAAATTATAAAATTAAAATTAAAAATTATTAGAATAAGAAATCTATTACAATATTAAAATAAAATCTCATATTTATTATTAAATTAAAATAAATGTATAATTAATTTTTTTTATTAAATTATAAAATTAAAATAAATCTATATTTAATTTTTTATTATTAAATTGTAAAATTAAAATAAGAAATTATTAAAATAAGAAACCTATTATAATATAAAACATAATTTCTTATTAAAATATGAAAACTAAATAGCAGTCGTTTTCAAACCTAACTTTTTTTTTGATTTCGGGTCTATTGTTGATTGTTATTTGTTATTTTACTTTAAATTAGTTCTATAAATTTGTTTCACGGTCTTTTTATTATTTGTTATGTTTAGGATATAAACTCTAACTATTAGTTCTTGCAAATTTAATCTGGACTTTAAATTATTTCTATAAAAATTTTAATGAACTTTTTATTATTTGTTATGTTTCAGCATGCACACTCTGACTATTAGTTATTGTAAAGTGAATCTGGATTGATAAAGATTTGAAGTTAGATAAGAAAATTTAAATTTAAATTGAATAAATTACATTAAATTTCATCGGAATTCATTCGAAAAAAATTAATATTTAAAAGTTATTTATATTTAGAGATATGATTTCAAATGAGATATAAAGAGGATGGAGAAACTGTAATATGAATAAGAAATATTATTTGATAATTGCGAGATAAACGAACATGATATATATTATAGATCTGAAACATTTACAAAATTAATACTTAAAATTATAACATTATGTTTATTTTATGATATGAAATTATAATTAAAGATATGCTTAACTCAGGGAGAAAACAAAAAAGATATATTTAACCCGCAAAAAATACGGGCTCTGTGCTAGTAATAAATTTTTTTAAAAAAATTTTTTTCAACCACATATTGCTTCTAATTTCAGTAATAACTATAACTGAAATAAATGAAATAATCAATAAGTTTTGAATAATACTTTATCCACATATATTAGCTCCATATGGTCACAGAGTTGGGATTTGATTTGGCTGTATGGAAAATCTCCTTTGGGCATGACTACAGCTAATTAGTGAATAGTGAGCATGACTTTTTAAAAATAAAAAAAAAAAAAAAATTGAGTAGCAAGAGTTATCACTCCAGTTAGGATTAGAAAGGCCGCAGTTCACATACATCAAGTTTTTTGTATTCTAGTTGGTGAAGAATTAGCTCTAGTATCCAACTCAATGTAACTACTGGACTTGGATTAGTGATCTAATGGCCCATAATTTGTGTGGGCTCTGGGGCCCATTCATATTTTACACCCTCTCTGGTTTGGACTTTCCAATGGTATTCTGGACTTCTTACGTTAGAGATCTTAGGTCTAATTATGGAAAATGAAAGATTTGCACCATCTTATCTGCGTAATATTAAATACAATACTCTTTTAACTGTGACTGACAAGATTTTAAGCTTACTTTATTTCATTTTATTTCTCCTGCTAATAACCGGCACTTATGAGATACGATGCTGAGATAATTATTAAAATATAACTGAATTTTAATTATGTATTATTACTAAAATACGTATGATATATTATTATTATTAAAAAAAAAAAAAAAAAAAACTCAAACACAAACACAACTTAATCTGAATTCATAAAGAAAGACCATATTTAAAGCAGAAAAAGTGTATGTGCTATCTTCTCTCGTGATCATAGTCCATAGATAATGGAAATCCGGACTGGGGCAAATTCAAAGATGATAGGTATGTATCAATAACCAAAAGTGACATACTGAATACACTAGTCCTTTAGTGGGTATCTTTCTGCACACCATTATCGATCATTTGAAAATGGAATGGAATGTCATATCAAATTATTAGACCATGGCCAAAATTATCAATGTAGCTACTGCATAATTTTTCTTTTTTCACAACACCATCATCAAAATATATAACATATATATGATATTGCACTTAGCTAAATATATATATATATATATATATATATATAAGAGCTTAGATCTTTCCATTCAATACCTTTTGTAATTGCATACAAAATTGAAAAGAGCTTAAGAACAGGTTAGGGCAAAATAGAAATCCCTCCACATTCGGAAACTAATTAAAAAGCATAATATTAATTAATGGGACTTAATTATGTAACGTTTAACAGTTGAGAAGGGTTAGTTCATGACTTGAAGATTGCCAAATTTGGCATTCCAAGAGTGAATTCTAGATTAAGCAAATTATCAGAAGCTGACAAGGAGCTAGAATCCACCGGCTCCACCTCCACTGCGTTATCAGACATATGGAAGGCTGACTTGCGTCCGTCGGCCTATTAAAATTCAAATTACATCATTAAGTTAATCACAGTTGCTATAATAATTAATTAAATAACTTTCTTTTAGGTCATCGTCACTTAATCATATATACCTTTGTGTCATTTGCCTTGAAATGAGAATATGGCATTGCATTTCCACCATTTGATGTACTCCTGTCATTTGACTCCATTGATGGCAATGAGCCTCTGTTCATGATTTACCAAAAGATGAAAATCTGAAGAACTGGAAGAAGCATAATAAAAGAATATATAATAAGGCAAAGAGCGTGAACGAACAATCATGCAGCATTGAGGTTCAGTATATTAATGGGCACTTCTATTTTGGGAGCTAAAGTTCATGAATGAATAGAGTTGCTGGGATCAGGAATCTAAACATAGAGTTGGAATGCAAGACTGAATCATTCCTCACTAGTTGTTTGAAGTCAACAAAGTTCATCCAACAGAACATTAATTACTAGACCAGCCAAAACCAAAAGGACATATCTAGCCTGTCATTATTTATTAGGGCGCCAAAAAATAACAGCTTTGAGATTTGAACAAAGTCACAAACCATTGACTTTTTTGGAAAATATATAATATAGGGGATCTACATGTTTACAATCTAACGGATGTGGCCGAGAGTAAAAACTGTTAAAGGCCTACGAACCCTAGGTTAATAATGTTCATCAAATTCCACATTCCTAATAGATTAATAAATTTAATTTATCAACTCCAATAACGAGGACAGACAGACACAATGTATGACCGAAAAGTCGTAAATAGGGTTATCAGAAAATCCGAGAAAAATTTATTTTTAAATAAAAATTTTGATTTAGTATGAAAAAAATAAACAAAAATTGACTTAGGATTTGGGAATATCCTGAATCTTATTTTAAAAATAAATTTTTTCAACTATTTTACTGTAGGTACTGTGATTTACTTAGCTCATTGTAGTTACAGTGAAAGATTTAGGAACTTTAAGAATAAGTATGTGTAAGTATATTATTGTTCTTTTAAAAATCTTTAAAATTCGAGATTAATTTTTTATTCAGAATCATAATTAGGACGGTTGCGTGTATGTTTGCATTGAGTTATTAATAATAAGCTCCAATGAAAACCAATAATAATGCACTAACCTTTGGCATTTTTGTACTGTTGCTTGTGCTGATGTTGGTAGTGGATAAAGAGAAGTTTTGGTATCAGATTTGCCACAAGATAATCCTCCTTCCAAATAAACAACCCCTGACTGCCCCTGACCTGCTGCAATATAATATTCATCATCATATAGAGTTACTGCTCTAACTTAATTTATCAGACTCCAAGCAAATAATTCATCACATGGACTGAAGTAAGACCAATCGCAAAATCATTTTTTGTATTAGTTGGGGAACAGTGGATCAAATAATTAAAAGAGATTCTTTGAGGGACAATACAATTACCTGATCCTTTGTCAGTGCTATTCACTGTTCTATACATCTGCATGAACACCCACATAAAGAAAAATAATAATTAGAAAAAAAAAGTCCAAACATATCTTTAGATTAAATTCTAGATGCCATTTTTTGTCCTTACCCCTTTGTTCTGAACCCAACACTACAAATGAATCATAGCAGATACAAGAATAGAATACGATAAAAAAAAAAAAGGTGCAGTATATTAACAAATGCAAGTGATCCTTCCAAAGCCATGAAATTGAAAACAGTTACCCCACCTGCAAGTGACTCTTCACGTGAGCTAGGGTTAGATCCTTCACATTCATCAACTCTAAAACTGATTTTGGTGTTGCTCCTGTGTCAACATATTCCAATAGAAAAAAATTAACTTAGTAACAATATATATCAAGTCGAAATAATTAAGCGTGAGATATAGAACTAATTGATGAAAAATTATGTATTAATTACTTTCATGGCCGCCGAGAAGCTGGACCGCATGAACAAAATGGGAATGGAGAGTTGTTGTCCATCTCATTCTGGGAGCTCTGATGCTTCTCTTGACTCCATTAATCATCCTTGCATTCCTCTTGAACTCACGGCCATAGATTTGAGTTTGGTACTGCTGGTGATGATTAAGCGTTCTTCTTGGCAGTTGCAGTAATGGAGGATGACATAAATCTGCCATTTCAAACCCTAGACTCAACGTGGGCTCACTAGTGCCAAGATTGTGATTCCTCACTGTCTTGTAAACACTAGTTTCAAGGCTTAAATCGCTTCCACTGCTACCGGAGTCGGTGGTTGAGCTCCCACAATCAGCACTGTAGAGTGCAATTTTTCTCTGTAATTTATGATTAGCTTCACAATATGAAACAGATGGTGGGCTGATCTGTAAAGAAAGATCAGGCATGGGTGAGAACGAAGCAGTTCTCGTTAAAGGGTTCATGCTTGAGGACATGAGGATGATGGTAAAAGATCTAAAGGGTGAAGGTGTTTGAGTTACTGTAATAGATAAGGAAACAAAAAGGGAGAGTGCTTTGAAAAGAGAGCTGAAAAGGAGTGGTTGTGATTATATCATGAGTGCCTTATGATTTGTGGAATTAGTAGAAAACTTTTAGTAGGCCTTTTTCTCTAGGGTTAAGAGAAGTATCAGATTGATTTACAGAAGTGTAAAGGAATTGCAGAGGGAGACTACTAGTCAGACTAAAAAAATGAAAGAAAAGGGAAAGTGAATGAGTTTTTATGGGGATGATAGTTAATAGTGTGAAGGAAGAGTTAATGAAAAAGGAGGGTACTGGGTGCAGGGATATAATGCAGGTTTATGCTGCAGGGAATGGTTGGAATTCGAGAGCTTAAAATAAAAATAAAAATAAAAATAAAAATAAAATAATAAATAAAAAGCCAAATGGGGCACTATTCAATGGAATATTTGGAATTAAAATTGAGACTTTTTTTCCTCTCTTTGTTGATGGATTGCGACCCATTTAAATTCCCTACTCTTTTTGTTTCTACTATTATATTTATCAATATTATATTCCCTATTTTATTTCATGAACGAGGTGTGACTGGCAGGCCAAAATATCGCTGTTCAACCCTACCAAGGCACACTTATTATTAGTCTCTGCCATTTATGCAGACATGGCATATATACTATACACATCAATTTTTAATGAACTACTATCGAAAAATCCTAAAATATGACGCGACATCACATTATTTTTGCAATAATATAAAATAATATTACATGATATGTGTTATTATATATCTCATATGTTTGTTAAATAACAATATAACATTACTCATATCTTCGTTATATCATATAATTACTCCATGCGAATAAACCTTTTTAAATTTTCCCCTAATAATAATTCATGTAGCATGAAGCATTAGATTTTAGGAATGACAGCTCTATTACTAACAACTGTCTTCTGTTAGTACTCAATTCTCCTTAAGTAGGCTCTTAATTTAACTCAGGCTAAACCGACCAAATGGCCATGGCAATTGCCAGCTCTAGTCTCTAATATAAGTCATGTGAATGTCTTTCATTTTAAATAAACGTGAACAAAAGAATCCCTAAGAAGAATTCTAGAGTGCACGTTAGCATTTTACCACACTGCCAATAGGTATCGAGCTGTACACGTGCGAACACCCAATGGAAATTGTACCCCAAGAGGGAAAAAAAAAACTACAAAAGTATCAAGAATTAAATAAGAGGGAAGAAGTGTCAGATTGGCTTGGCTGGGAGTGTCCGGCGACACTAGGATCACAGACCTACATGCAACTCGGACCCTTTTTCAAAATTTTGTTTCTAATCTATTCCACGCGCCTTCTTGGTATTTGCGTACGTGGCGCGTCAAATAAAATGCGAGTGGCGAAAATAGGTAAGCTTAGTCTCAAAACGAAGGATGAATTCAACGGCTAGTATTTGTCCAATCTACTCCAATATTCCCTCTCCGTGTCGAAATATTCCAAGCTGTCGAGCCCCACCCGCGCGTGGAAACCAACAAAGAAAGTCCAAATCACTCGGCGTCAACAATCAACATGCTTCTCATCACGTGACGCTCACGCTTTGTTCTCTTCTCTTGTTCGTATTTTCTCCAAATTCTGAAAATTATGATTATTTTAATTAAACTAAGCTCGCTATCCCATGGGGCTCATTTGCCTTTTTAGCTGATTATAGCAAAAACAAGCTGATAACTAGAAAAATGTTAAATCATTTGTTAATAATTTTCGAAGCCACGGTCAGCGCCTGATGCGCTCCAGATTCTCCGGGAAATGAAATTACTCTCTTTTAGCTTCTTCTGATTACTTTAATTAACGCCAATTAATTAATTATCTCTCTCTCTCTCTCTTTCTTTGGATTACTGAATAATCAGCTTGAAGTAGGTTTAGTTTTAAATCCGGTCACCTGTCTCTCTTAGGGCTCTCTTGAATGCTTTGGCTTAATATTCCATTTATTTGACTTTTCTACTTTTTTTATATTTTATAAGCTATAAAGTAACTACACACATTTCAAATAATTGACGTTGATTTTTGAACTATCTCAGGGTTGTAAAAAGATTAGCATCAAATTAATCATGTCACCCACTGAATTTAAATCTTAAGAGGAGGACGTATAAAAAAGTTGAGAGAACAGTAAAGTCAGCTTCTCCCACTGCATGAAGCTTTGAGTAATCAGTAACGTAGATGGCAGACGATAAAGCAATTGAATCAGTGCACCCAATTTTACGCGTTTAGGTTATCGTTAGTTATGTAATAATTAAATTTTTTTTTGAAATTTTATATATTGTAATACCATTCAAATGTTGATTAATTAAACATGTAGAGTGTTTTTGTTTTAAAATAAAAATTATTCCATTTTCAAGGTCAAATTTCTTCTTTTGTCTCTTATTTTTTTGTTTTAAGAATGTAATTTTGAATCAATATGAGACAACTTTGATTTTTATTTTCTTTTATTGCATTATTATGTGATTGATATAAATTATTTTATTTATTTTGTGAAGTTTGTGTACGATTTAGTTGAATTAATTTTTCTTATTGTAGCAAATAAGAGTATCAAGTATGTTTATTTTCTTTGTACAATTGCATTTAATTATAGCTTTGAATATATATTTTTTTTTAAAATCAAATCAAAAGTTGCTTAATTATCATTTTACGCATATAAGGAACCTTAATTATTTTACTATAATGTATTTGAGAGTTATTTTTTACTGAACTCGAGTATTTTTAATGGTTTCTATGAGAATTTAGGATATCCAAAGCACTTTTAATTTTAGCATTACTGTTAAAATATCTATCTTAATCTTGTTAGTTAGTACCATAGTAGTATCGGTTTTTTCTTCAATAAATATTTCAATTAAAATGTTTTTTTTTTATTTAAATAATATATTGAACTTGTATGAAGGGCGAGGTCGGCCACCAAATTAGACACCCACGTTTACGAGTAAATCTTTGGTGCAACAGTGGTATGGATGATGTGGTACCACCAACCAATTAAAAAATAACATGTTTAATTTTCTTCATATTTTTTAGTTGTTTTTTGATTTTTTAACACGCGTGGCAAATGATGATTGGCTTGTTACATAGATGACGTGGTACCACTGTTGTACCAAAGATTTTCTCGACGTTTACGCGTGTGTGTACACGTGGAGGGCAAAACTGGCAAGTTGAGGTGGGGGAGGGAGCAAGCATATTCAATTATTTCATTGACTTGCTTTTAATTAAATTCCTGTGCTCTTTGCTTGCATCTCTGTTTAATCACAGTCACTCAAAGAGTTGTATCGGTTTGGGTGAAGGTGATGGATTTTGTCACTTTCAACCAAAACTCGCTCTCTCTTTTTCTCTTTCTAAACATCAATTAATTTCTGTCAATTCAAAGAACAGAATGTGGAGACACAAAATTAATTACACAGAAAGGTTCGGACGAATCCGTACAAGATAACAAAACTCTAGGAAGCAATCTTGAATTTCCGAGAGAGGTTATGTTAATATTAATAAATATCCTTATAATACTTTAAGAATTTATTTTATAAAACTTTTAATATTATTTTTATGAAAGATAAAAAAAATAATCAAAATATTAATATATTTTTTTTTCCATCAAAATTTTTATAAAATAAATTCTCAAATAAATACTTTTAAAATTGATTAGCCTTTGAAAAACAACAGAAAGTAAGAGATAAAAAGCTATTTTTTTACTGTGTGATTTCATTTGCCTCGATGATCAAAATCAAACGTACCATCTATTGCAATCTCATCGGATTGTACATTTTTTATACAAAGGGACCCACTAAAACTGGCCGATCATGTGCCCTCAACCAGTTCTTCTTGGAATTTTCAGAATGGACTTAAATTTAAAGCCTTTTCCAATCCAAAAATGCCATATTCTCACATTAATTTATTATTATTATTTACAGGTGAACAAACATTTCAGATTATTTCGGACCTCATCTCTTCCGAAAATTATATTATGTTTCGAATGTATATGTCATCTCTCTCACAACAGTTGGGTCTCACAACAGTTGGTTCTCACCCCAACTGTTTTGAGATTGATGACATATACATCTGAAACATGACATACTACATTCATCTCTTCAACTTAAGGAACAAGGTTAAACTTTTTTCTTGGAGCATATATGCCGAAGATTCAAAGTAATAGTTTACTCGAGGTTTATAAGCTCTAGATGGCCGCTACTAATGACATAAAACTATCGGTTAAATAATTAAAATATTGATTTAATAAGAATTGATGTGGTGTATTTTTTGATAAACACATTGAACAGTGCGACCAAGGGATAGAGATGAATTTTTCCCTTTTTTCGAAAAAGATGGGTGTTCAGAAAGTATTAGTCACTCCCCGGTCCGGCAGAAAGTCCGGACATAAACTTCTAGATTTAACCGACCAAAGCATACTATTTGGTGCAGCTTCCATAAGCCGACCGCATCAGAATTCCAGCCGACCACATTAAGTCATTAGCTCGGTTCAGACATAATCTACTCCCCCTTGAGTAGGTCGAAGAACTCGGACATTTCAGGACATGACGGAAATGGCTCGATGAGTTTGGAAAATTATTTGGCCGACCATTTGGCAACCGACAGAAGCCCAGGTATCTTCGACAGAAGCCCAGAAGAAAGGCCCAAAACAGACTTTTGAATACCCAATGCTCACTACCAGTGGAAAGTAATCTCCCGGAAGCACCGTCCAGGCTGTCACCATTATTGTTGCGTGTGGCAGGAGAAGAGGCAGAGTTGATATGACAGAACCGACATGCTGCAGGCTTACTTTCGGTAAAGGCATGCCTAGGGCAGAGAACCCGTTAAATCGGTCAGGCAGCACATGGGTTTTATTGCAAGTGGGGGTAACCACCTCATCTCTTAGTATATAAGGGGGGATAGTCTCGTGTTGAGGGGGATGATTCTTTCTTCTTTATTTTTTTAGGAAAGTAATTTGTAAACACTACAGTTACATAAACAGTGTTGGGGTTGGTGCTCAGAGCGCCAATTCCCGGTTGTATTTCTGTTAAATACTTCTGTAAAATATTATTATTATGAATAATATATGCAGTTTCTATAATATAATCTATCTTTCTATATGGTAAAGACGTAATGACTATAGAATGATTAGTCATGATACAGTTGCAAAAGCGTCGCAACGGACATTGAGTAGTATCATGACGTTGTCATTCTCAGACAGTTCCTGGTCAAGGTTTACACTACTTGGTCAGTATAGTAAACCCGTTGAGACCGGTACATGTCGTATACTGGAATATATGATTCCAATGGTTTCTCAATGAACCATAAGTCTTGGAGACTAGTATAGACGTGTAGGTGTTTATAGCGGATAAACACTGAACGACTCACCGAAGATTCTTAATGGATGGTACACCAGCGTCAATAAGAATCTTCTTGGGTTGAGTAGCACTTGTGATTCTTAGACTTGAGAAGCCATTGTGGGCACATGAGACATCTTCTACACTTAGACGGCAGTCACGTCACCGATCTATTTAGATCAGACCTCCGCATGTTCGTTGGGTGTAGATAGATCCTCAGGGTGTCTTATGTGTATCAAGACAGGATCCGTCAGTTCTGTGTATCAGAGCATAGGTAGTCCATATGATTAGCAATCAGATAAAACCATGAGCCCGTGGTAAAGTTTAGAAGCTAGTTCAAAACATTCTTTTTGAGATTGCTAATAGAATAGTCGACTGGATAATCCCGATAGAGATTTGACGTTTACATCTATATCTCTGGGATTTATCCGGATACCTGTGACGGAGGAATTATACATTTGCCATGACCTCGACCTGTATGGTTCAGCGTGATTATCCGTGATCGTCATAATCTACGGGTGGATGGATTATGGACACGAAATTTGATTTCGTGACGGATATACCTGAATCTAAAGAGTCTCAATAATGAAACATACTCGTAGAGCACTAAAGCAACATTAATAAATAATATTGATTATTTATAAAGTCATTTAAAGGTTAAAAGCAAGATACGTGCTAAAAGGACTAGATAGTTGTGGATGTTGGAATTCGGCCGAGGTCCACAATCAGAATTTGTAGGTTGGGGGCATTAGCGATCCTGCAAGACAAAGGTAGGGTGAGCGGGAGCAGACTACCCACCGGTGTGGTGGGTGCCGGGGGCACTCCGACGCTCAAGTCAGTAGTATGAAATGGGCAGTAAATATGTAAATGTGAAAAGCAAGGTTTGATGTTACCTTGACCTCTCTGGGTGGCCGTGAGGGCGGTGGTAAGTGTATCAGGGTGATGGAGAGCTCTGAGAGAGCTTGTGTCAGAGAGCGTAAGCTAGTAAGAGAGAAGTCCTTCTTCCTCTCTCCTCGTTTCTTGAATTACGTTGCTATTTATAGATGAAAAGGATCGTCTTTGGCAGCTGGCATAAGTCCCACAACGTGCCCATACATTTGATAAAAGTTTGAGCATGTGAGAATATGCCTTGTGTTAGGCAAAGTAGGGAAAGGTGGTTGATATAATTAAGAGGTTTTGTCTTTAAGCTTATGGCTCAATTGTAATCCAATAATACAGAATTCTTTGAGCCTGGTCTTTACTTTCGGGCCTTGTATACTGTTGGGTTTGAGGTGAAAGACGGTTTTGCCCTTGGCCCAAATTTGGCACGTACAGTTTGTCCCCCACTCTCTAAGTCAAGAAGTTCTTTGACTTGGAGAGTATTTCTATACATGTCGAATGAAACAAGATATAAGAGTATATGTCAAGAATGCATAGTTCATACACGACAGAGAGAATTCAAAGTATTTTGGACTAAGAGTAGTCCAAGTCTTCAACTTGGCTTGGCCTAAGCCAGGGGATATCCTTGGTCGACTGAACCAGATAAAGGCCAGGACAATTTCCATATTACTGGTCAAGGACCATGAGAGTCTTCAAATTTTTCTAGACCAGATGAAGGTCATGTGCTGAAATTGACTCTTTATGAGCCATTGGGGATGTCCCCAGTCGACTGATTCAGATGATGATCAGGATAATCAATTGACTCTTTCTGAGCCATGGGGGATGTCCCCAGTCGACTGATTCAGATGATGATCAGGATAATCAATTGACTCTTTCTGAGCCATGGGGGATGTCCCCAGTCGACTGATTCAGATGATGATCAGGATAATCAATTGACTATTTATGAGCCATGGAGGATGTCCCCAGTCGACTGATCCAGATGAAGGTCAGGATAATCAATTGACTCTTTCTAAGCCATGAGGGATGTCCCCTGTCGACTGATCCAGATGAAGGTCAGGATAATCAATTGACTCTTTCTGAGCCATGGGGGATGTCCCCAGTCGACTGATTCAGATGATGATCAGGATAATCAATTGACTCTTTCTGAGCCATGAGGGATGTCCCCAGTCGACTGATTCAGATGATGATCAGGATAATCAATTGACTCTTTCTGAGCCATTGGGGATGTCCCCAGTCGACTGATCCAGATGAAGGTCAGGATAATCAATTGACTCTTTCTGAGCCATGGGGGATGTCCCCAGTCGACTGATCCAGATGAAGATCAGGATAATCAATTGACTCTTTATGAGCCATGGGGGATGTCCCCAGTCGACTGAACCAGATGAAGGTCAGGATAATCCCCATACTACGGGTCAAAGGACCAGGGGAATCTACAATGTCGTCTGACCAGATGAAGGCCAGGTCTTCAACTTGACTCTACATGAGCCAATGGAGGATGTCCCCAGTCGACTGAACCAGATGAAGGTCAGGATAATCCCCATACTACGGGTCAAAGGACCAGGGGAATCTACTATGTCGTCTGACCAGATGAAGGCCAGGTCTTCAACTTGACTCTACATGAGCCAATGAGGGATGTCCCCAGTTTAATGAACCAGATGAAGGTTCAATCTACATACTCCACTATACCTAATGAAGGTACATGGGAGTCTACTCCTCCCGACCCGATAAAGGTCCAAGAGAAATTTACACACTCCACTATACCTAATGTAGGTACATGGGAGTCTACACATTCCATATATGATGAAGATCCATGGGGGTCTTCATTCTTCATTCTACATGATCTAATATGAGTCAATGAGGATCTTTACTCTACTAGACCTGAAGAAGGTCTATGAGAGTCTTTCATTCTCATACTACTAGTTCTGATGAAGGTCCATGATACTACTGTCGAATGGACTATCAAATGGACCTGATGAAGGTCCATAAGGTACAGTTGGATGAACCTAATGATTATCTATGAGAATCTTCATACTACAAGACCTGATGAAGGTCACGAGACTACTGTCGAATGGACTTGTCGGATGGACTTGATGAAAGTCCAAAGAATGAAATTACTTATTCTCTTGGTGAGGATTTATGTGACTACAGTCGAATGGACTTTATGAAAGTCCAAAGAATTCATCACTCACTCTCCTAGACCTGATGAAGGTTCATGAGACTATGGTAGAATGAACTTGGAGAATATCTGTCAAGGTCATCACTCTACACACTTCTACAATACTACTGTCGAATGAAATTTGTCGAATGGGCCTGATGAAGGTCCAATAGAATATGGAGATAAACTTGATTAAAGCCATCAATGTCATCTCCACTCTACGAGACTACTGTCGAATGGACATGTCGCATGGACTTGATGGAAGTCCAAGGAGGTCATTACTCACTATCATAGACTTGAAGAAGGTTAAAGGTCATCACTCACTATACTAGACCTGAAGAAGGCCCATTATACTACAATGGAATGAACTTGATGCAAGTCATCACCTCTCATTCTCCTATGAGACTACTGTCGAATGGACCTGACGAAGGTCCACGAAGCTACGGTCGAATGAACTTAATGAGTATTTAAGAGAATCTGATGAAAGTCAAGAGACTACTGTCGAATGGACATGTCGCATGGACTTGATGGAAGTCCAAAGAGGTCATTACTCACTATCATAGACTTGAAGAAGGTTAAAGGTCATCACTCACTATACTAGACCTGAAGAAGGCCCATTATACTACAATTGAATGAACTTGATGCAAGTCATCACCTCTCATTCTCCTATGAGACTACTGTCGACTGGACTTGTCGAATGGACCTGACAAAGGTCCACGAAGCTACGGTCGAATGAACTTAATGAGTATTTAAGAGAATCTGATGAAAGTCAAGAGACTACTGTCGAATGGACATGTCGCATGGACTTGATGGAAGTCCAAGGAGGTCATGGTCGAATGAACCTGATGAAGGTCCAGGAGATTCGGTCGAATGAAACTAATGCATGTCTATGAGAATCACCATTCTACTAGACCTTATGAAGATCCATGAAGCTATGGTCGAATGAAATTAATGTGTGTCTATGAGAATCACCATTCTACTAGACCTGATGAAGATCCATGAAGCTATGGTCGAATGAAATTGATGGAATGACTACATGAATCTTCATTCTACCAATCAATGATACTACTGTCGAATGGAAATGACAAAGGTCCATGAGACACGGTCGAATGAAACTAATGCGTGTCCATGAGAATCACCATTCTACTATGCATGATAAAAGATTCCCTATGTAGTATGGAGTTGGCAATGTTAAATCAACGTAGCATGGAGACGATGAAGGCTTAAAACAAAGCCAAATCCAACAAAAGATTACAAGGAAAAAACCACAATCAGAAAACAAAGAGAGCCGAAACTAGCTCCAAAGCAACAAAAGTTGCGCTGAAGAAGAATAAAGAAGCTCAGGCAACCCGCAGAAAACCAGGCCCAATAGCATAGAAGCCCAGACCACAAAGCATGATAAACAACTAAGCATGTATAAAACGCCCACGCACAGCAAGGCCACAAACGCCCAGACGAACTCAGCCAGCCCACAGATTAACAGGATCAAATACAACAAGGTTATTAATCAACAAACTGCCTCAAAAAGTCGAGGACACGCCCAGATCAGAACCGAGACAAACAAGCCCAATAGACACAAAAATGATAGCCCAACCGGCCAATCAAAGAAAAAGCCTAAACAAGCTTTGAATCCATTTCCAGTTACTACAAAATCCCACATCGATTATTGCAAGTGGAGCATCCTGAAGCTGATAACAAAATACAGACCCACACCGATTGGAGCAAGAAGCGCATCAAGAGCAAACCGATAAAAACCAACCCACATCGTCTGTTTTCAGCTTGCTATCACCAAAACAAACCCAAACCCTTTCATGTCGCCTGAAGTTGATAGCCATACAGCTTGTTGTATGACAATTGAATGAACACGATATTTTATCATCCCATAAATGTCGAGTGGAACAATTGATCAATTATAAACCTTTATGAATGTCATGTATAACGGCATTACTCCTACAATCGGTCGAATGGACTCCTAAATGATAGTCCAAAATAAAGGCTAAAAACTAGCCTAGCTATGCTAGCGACCAACCGAAGAGCAAACAAAAATCCCAAGGTCATGAACACCAAACGAGAATACCAACCAAAGCCAAAACAGTCCTAAAGAAACTACAATCCACTCTACTGCCTTTAAACAAAACAAGCCTAGATTTCCAACCCCTAAGGCCCATGGAAGAAGCAGTACAATAGTACATCAGCTGTCAACCATCCGAGAAGCCTCACCCAAATAATTGACACTACATACACGCCAGTGACACAAAATTATTTGGACAAATGATGGAATTCAATTGAAAATGGGTGCAGCGTCGAGTGGATTTTTGGAAGATAATCTTGGGCTTTTTTTTTGGCTCATTTCCTATAAAAGGCTTTGCCTGGACGCATGACAGACTCGACGTATTCTGCCAATATGTGACGAGATTGAAGGCTGTAATTTGGGCTCTTTTTTTTTTTTTTAAAATGAGCATACATGGCCTTTTAATTTTTATTTATTATATTTTTTGTTTGTATGCCAAAACACGTTGATGTGGAGCATGGATATAAGCCAATTAATGCCAATTTTTCAGCCCTCGTAGACGAGGTTACACGTATGTAGCATGAAATGGTGTAATGTTATTTCTCAATGGCATCTGGGTGGTTATTCATTTATGCACTGCATGTAGATTATTGGGGCTTGGCGTGTGGGGCAGTTACTCATCCTTGTATGTAATTTTGTCGAGTGAGTCATTCCATCGTGTGTGTGTGTATGTGTATATATATTTATATAAATATTTGGTCGAGTGGGGCTGCAAGTGGTTTTTTGTCGAATGTGAAATATGAAGATATGTTATTGTATCCAATAGGGCCTACATTGTTGATAGTTACACTAACAAGATTCCAATGCACAACATGCCAAACAATAAAGTGTAGTGCATTGATGAGTATACTACCAATGCACAAAATGTCACCATTTTTTCTCCATCTATGGTTTTATGCCAGAGGTTTATTTTTGTGTTCTCCTATTTATTTTATGGGGTCTACAACATGGGCTGCACATGGAGCTTGGGTGAGTGTACCGCTTTATTACATGTTAGGGCCATACATCCTACACATGTGGTGTTTTTTTTTTTTTTATTATTATCATGTCCAGTCTTTAGACTAGGTGAAGGTCAATAGAACCACGGTAGACTAGGCCCAAGAAGTGTCCATAAACCTATTGTCTACTGAACCTGATGGAGGTGAATAAGAGTCCACTCTACTGGATCTGATTAGAATCTATGAGGCTAGGGTGGACTGGACCTAATGAAGGTTTAAGAAAGTCTTCACTCTATCGGACTTGATGAATTTATGTGAAAATAATCATTCTACTGGACATGACGAATGATTTCCTATGTAGTCTGAAGTTAATGGTATCCATATATTTCATATTAAGAATAGATGAAAATCATTTCATGTAGACTCGATAAGAAAACATACCTTTCACGTAGTCTGGATTTTCATTTAGACAGAGGGAGATGGCAATCCTTCCACGTCCTCTGAATGGGATCACCATCCTATTAGCATCGTCTGAAGTAGACAACACAACTTTCATGTCGTATGAAAAAGATTGAGATTTATCCCTTTCGTCTGAAGAAAATAACTATCTACTCATGTCATCTTTCATGTCGACTGGAATGGATAGTTCTCCCATGTTGTCCTGAGGTAGTGACAATCCATTCATGTAGTATGAAGCTGATGCTTTATTAGGAAAGAGTGTTGATGTTATCCAGACTCAACTTTTCCTTATTGATAGTTCGACTACATTTAGACTGGAAAGAATTATTCCAATATTTCCTCTCACATGGAAGATGTGACTTGCCGTGATTGGTCGGCTGGAGAAATATGATGGCTTCATTGTTGATTAAATGGATAGTCGTCTGATGGTGGATTTTCACTTTCCATATTCTTGAATGCTTCTTGGAAAATGGGTTGATAAGATAGTTGGAAAAAGTTGTAGCCTCACGCCTTTGAGGGGCCGAAGAATGAATTATGTTACAAATACAATTGGAGATTAGTACTGGAGTTTTACTGGGATCAATTTCCATCTGCCATTGATCGTAACTGTTTTGTAGAGTGGCTAATTTTGCCACCACGCGATCTGGTGTCTGTTTGTAAAGGTTGTAGACTGAGTGGTCTTTACTTGCTATGAATCGCTAAGGCCCCACGGTGGGCGCCAAATTGTGGATGCTGGAATTCGGCCGATGTCCACAATCAGAATTTATAGGTTGGGGGCATTAGCGATCCTGCAAGACAAAGGTAGGGTGAGCGGGAGCAGACTACCCACCGGTGTGGTGGGTGCCGGGGGCACTCCGACGCTCAAGTCAGTAGTATGAAATGAGCAGTAAATATGTAAATGTGAAAAGTAAGGTTTGATGTTACCTTGACCTCTCTGGGTGGCCGTGAGGGCGGTGGTAAGTGTATCAGGGTGATGGAGAGCTCTGAGAGAGCTTGTGTCAGAGAGCGTAAGCTAGTAAGAGAGAAGTCCTCCTTCCTCTCCTCGTTTCTTGAATTGCGTTGCTATTTATAGATGAAAAGGATCGTCTTTGGCAGCTGGCATAAGTCCCACAACGTGCCCAGACATTTGATAAAAGTTTGAGCATGTGAGAATATGCCTTGTGTTAGGCAAAGTGGGGAAAGGTGGTTGATATAATTAAGAGGTTTTGTCTTTAAGCTTATGGCTCAATTGTAATCCAATAATACAGAATTCTTTGAGCCTGGTCTTTACTTTCGGGCCTTGTATACTGTTGGGTTTGAGGTGAAAGATGGTTTTGCCCTTGGCCCAAATTTGGCACGTACAATAGTCATTTGCCTAATTATTGTGTATTTACATTTAATACTTGATTAATTTAAATACACTTAATTAATAATAGTCAAAATTAGTTTTTTGACTTGTATCCTAAATGAATATACGTTTTAATATTTAATGTAAATATTATACATATATTAATATATTTGTATTTGATTAATTAATTGATTATTTAATTGTTAAATGAATAAATTAATTAAAATATAAATATCTTACATTAGGATATTTAAAGTAAATGATGTTAGTTGCTTTTGTTGACTTAAATAAATATCTAATAAAGTTGTATTAAGATATTTATGCAAGTTGATTACATAATTTTGAAATGAAATTGAAATGAAAATCTTGATATATTTTTGTGAATTTCGGCCAAAGGCCATTTGTGCACAAGTATATATTGTTTTAATTTTTCATTTCATAATAACCTAATACACTTTACAAGAAACACCATTAAAGAAAACAAAGAAAGCAAGTGAAGGAGAAAAGGAAAAACTTAAAGAAAAGCTTGGATTTTGTAAGTTTTTCAAACTTACTATTAGAAAGGAATTTGTTCCTTAGGATCTAGGCAACATCTTGTGATGTTATTAAGTTATTCTTTTCATTATTTCTTGTGTTTTTGATGATGGAAATTTGGTTGAAAGTGTTGAGCATGTGTGATGAAGAAAGCTTGTAACTATTGTAGTTATAATCATTCTTTTAAGTTTTTGAAACCATGTTGCTAATCTAGAGTTATTGACCCACTCTTAAATGACCTAGATTTGATCTTTAGTTGTTTCATTGTGTTGAGACTTGGATTGGATGGAAGAATGATGATTGAAGTAATTGATTTAATGTATTTGGCCTAATTTGTCCAATTTGTGGAAATTGAAAAATTAGGGTTCATGACCAATTCCAATTTGGGGGTTTTCATATATGTTTGTGTATTTGTGTATGTATATGATGCATATAAAGTTTCATGTTCATTGGATTACATCTTGATGTGTTTTGAAGCATGAAATGACAAAGTGCACCAAATGGGACATTAGTGAGGCTCTCGCCAAATAAGAATTTTTGGGGATTTGTTGCTTTGGTGTTTTGATGTTTGAACATCATAAGTTCATCTTGGAAATGATTTAGAATCATTCAAAATTGATTAGATCAATTTCGGACAAAAATGGACAAAAATACAAAGTAAGAGTATTTCGGTAAATCACTTAAATATGATTTATTGAATTTATTTTCATAATTTGATTATTGGAATGTTAAATAAATATGTTTATTTAATTAATCCGAGAAAAAGTTTTGAAATCTGAAAATCGGATTTTCACCGCTTCCGCTGCGTTACCGGACTCACCCCTTAAAACCCTACAAACAGCTCGGTTTTCATACTGACAGACCACAGCTGGTCGGCCGAGCACTTGGTAAATAAAACAACCTCCATCGTTTTGTGCTCGTGGACGTATGTGGTTTCGTCCAGCCGAACCACGTTAAAACTCCTTGTCAATCTGCGTGTTTTTCCGCCTTCCACTAAGTTTGCTTTTGGTTTCCCATAACCAAAACAAATTCACTATTGAAGGAAGGTTATCCCGGGAATAATTTCCATTATTGTCCCTGAGATGAAATCAGCCGTCAAAGTTGGCGCCCCTTGTCAATCTGTGATTTTCGTGGTATAAACCACATTTATCACTTGCTGGGGTAAAATGTAAAGCTTTTATTGTTGCTATTTAGATTAATCTCCCTTAATTATAATATAATAAACCTGACTTAATGAGGATACTGCCATATGGGTCGGTTGATAATTAATTATAAATTAGTTTTAACCTGACTAGCATGGATACCGCCTGGTTGGTCGGTTGGTAAATATTATTAATTGACTTAATCAGGATACCGCCTATATGGCTGGTTGGTAATTATCACAAAATTTACTATATTTATCTAAGGGAGATATCTAAAATAGTAGTAATAAAAGTGGATCCTCTACCCCCCATCATTTTCTTTTATTGTACTTTTACTTTATTTACTTTCAGCAATTTACTTTTTAGCAATTTACTTTTCAGCAATTTACTTTTCAGCAATTTACTTTTCAGTAATTTACTTTTCAGTATTTAATTTCCAGCAATTTACTTTATGTCTTTTATTTATTAAGTTGTTGCCAGCCCTAATAATGTGTCATAACTAAGTTAGTTAGCTGGGGTTGTGATGAAGTCCAATATCACCGGGTTTATAAGGTTAAATTACGGTTTTTGGTAATATAAATGTTTATTTATTGAGCCTTAGTCTTAATGCATCTTGTTAACTGACCATTAATAAGATTGATTCGATAAACTTAAAATGAACTTGGAAAAACGATTTTAGGTTAAAGACCTTCGACTCAATAGCTCACGATCTTCCTTGATGATAGATAACCCTTTAATAGATTTACAGGAGGGAAATATACCTATTCGGGCGGGCGGGGGTAGCCATAATTGGAACTTAATCTTAATGAATTCAGATAACTTAATTGACATAGAAATATGATTAATCGGTTTACACTGGGTATTTGTATCTGACTAGGCGTGTCAGAAGGCGTTTTCCATTTTTTCGTGTTCCAGGTTAATAAATCGATATATTACACAACCATAAGATAACTACTTCATCTTTAAAAATGATATTGGAAAGATTCACAACCCTGGATAGTTTTATAAAATTGAAATTTTCTAAATATACTTTCAGGCAATTTCATTTACTTGTTTTATGTTTAAAGTCATCATTCAATTAAATAACCAATCCATTAGATACTCGTAAAAATTTGACTTCGTAAATTAATAACACAAAGGAGGTTTTAAGTCCTCGTGGGATCGATACTTTTTATACTACTTGAACGATATGTGCGCTGCGTTATATACGTGTGAAAACGCCGGTCACTCTACACCTCAAGTCGGGTGACAAATGTGAACCGACCTCGACCTCTTTCCTGGGTCAAATACCCCTATTCTCTGGGTTCAGCCCTCTGAATCTTGGAAATGAAAATTATCTTTATGCCCTCCCTTATACTGCTTGGGACCTTTTGGGCCCAAAAATCACCATCAACACAGTGTTTTCCAAGTTAGACTGGATCGGAGGGTTGAACCAGTCGTATCAAAACTAGTTATGAGTCCAATCCGATTAAACTTTCAAAATCGGAGGAAAGAAACTGACCAGAACTGGCAAACAGTTAAATTGGTAATGACAATTTTTTCTTACCCAAAAAAATATATTTTTTAATAAAAAATAAATATTTGTTATTTTTATATTTTATTAAAATTATTTATGACTTTAACCGGCTCTACTAATTCGACCGGTTGAACCAGTGATCTATTAAATTTTTTAGATTACCGATTCAACTACCGGTTCAGTTTTTAAAATAATGATTATAATATAATGTTGTATTAAATGGTTTATTTTGAGAGTTAAACTATAGTTTCTCAAGCGGATGTACCCATAGTTTTAGTCTTCGTCAGATTATCCAAAGTGAACAACAGTAAAATGAATCTTATCATAAAGATATTAGAGAACTTATCCTGAAATCTTCTCATAGCACTACAAGAATTAGACCATTTAGCGTCGAAATAATTCGACGCCATAAGTTACGGTTTCGACGCAAAATATATTTAGCGTCGAAAAACATTAGACGCAAAAAATGGACGATAAAATATCGAAGAAAATCACTTTTAGCGTCGAAATAATTAAATGCGACGCTAAAAAACAGTATTCTGCGTCCACTTTTTTTCGACGCTAAAGTAAATTGTCCGACACTATATTTTATATTTAGCGACGAAATAATTCGACGCCAAAGTCAAACTTTTAGCGTCGCAAATTGTCGACGCTAAAGTATATTAAAAAAGTATTATATGTAAGCTTACAGCGACAATTTTTGTTACTATTACCGTCGAAAGATTCGACGCTAAAAGTTTTAGCGTCGAAACTTGTCGACGCTACCGTATATTAAAAAAGTATTATATGTACGCTTACAGCGGCCATTTTGTATACTATTAGCGTCGAAATATTCGATGCTAAAAGTAAAAAATTTATTTTTTTAAAAAAATTAGTAATTTACTTATTTTTGGGCTAAAATATTTAATTTAGTTGAAAAAAATGTAATTAATAACAAAATGACGAAATATTATATTGAAATTTGTTTGAGAAAAAGAAAATATTATATTAAATTATTTGTTCAAAATGTTTATACAAAACAAATCTAAAATTAATTTCTATTGTGATGGGGGGACGCTCGAGCCCGATGCACCATGACTCATTGAGGCCTCGAACATCTGACGGAAAGCCAGCATTTGCTGTTCCAACTGCTCCATCTTCTTCTCGTGGTCCACCATCTTCTTCTCGTGGTCCACCGTGACCTGTTGTAGCTTCTCCTTAGTCTGCTGCAGCTCGTCTCGGGTGCTGGCTAGCTCGTCTTTGGTGGTGACTAACTCGTCTCGAAGAGAGAAATTGTCTGAATTACCACTATTGCGTGCAGATGACGTTGGCTTCTTACGAGTGCCAAGACCAACGTTGTAAGCTGTCTGATTCTTGAAAACCAATTGCGACAGCTGCTCATCTGGTATGGGGTCGGACCCTATCTCCTGAGTTTGATGTTGGAATTCCATCATTTCGTTCTGTTTCAAAAAATAAGTTAATATTAGAATTTGAGAAAAAAATTAACATATATAATATTAATTATTTTATTTTAAAAACTGAAACTTACATAGCAGCGTTCAGCTTCTTCATTTATCCATTTGTTCCTCTCATTGTAATGCGTCACACGGAAAAAATCTGGAAATGATTGCACCTCACCTGTGCTACTCTGTTATAAACATAAAATAAATTCAATATTATCCAGATTAGTAAAAACAAGTAACTGTTAAATTTTACGTTATGATATATTTACCTCAGCATGTTCGGCACGGTGTTGGATAAATGGCTTCGAACCTCCACGGTGGTTAAAACGCAAGTGACTTCGATTTTCCGCATTTGCGTGACATTTATCCTGTATTTACCAACACTGTAAGTACCGAAAACAAAGACAATTATAAATTTCCGTTTATTTCAAAATTTACCTCGTGTTTTTTGCTAGACCAAAGCTCACATAAAAATGTCCAATCTTGTTCCTCTATAAAATCAGGCTTGTGTTGTGGAGCATTTGAAGGTCCATGTTCGTCGAATATTGGTTTTCAGGACTTTTGTTCTATAATCTTTATAACTTTTCCCCATGTGTAGTCAATATATTGTTGGACATTCACTTGGGTCAGATCGAAGTCGAACCATTCCTACATGAAAATTCGAGTAAAAATAAGTATAAAATAAAAATGTTAAATAACAAACAATATCGAAAACTTACAAGTAGCGAAGGGAATAGCTGGTTCATTTTCGTCTCCCACGGTATCTTTCTCCAAGATACGTAATTTTGGGGAGCTTCATATCGAGTTGTAGCTCCTATAGCTGTATAAACGCTAAATTATGTTGTCCGACTTGAGTGTGTCCATCATCTGATATCTGTATCCGGATACGGCCGTGAGCCTTAACGTACTTAGCCAACCCCAGGCCACGGGTGCGTCCTCGACCCTTCACTGTACTGGACTCACCTGTGCTACCAGAGAAATCACCAGGGCCAGTTGCCCTTGCTGATGTAGATGGAGTCGCGGTAGCCCGTTTGCGATTGCCCGGTGCCATCTGCAAAAACCCGTCGCATTAGCGTCATCAAATTCCAAAGTTCTTATACATATACATACATATCCATACAAGTGAATACAACTTAACAAAGCGCTTATAACATCGAATGCTCACTTTCGTTTTCAAATTCATTCATTCATTTATTCATTTCACATATGCATTCATTATCCATATAATCTACGAGTTCCATCATACACGTACATACACACAGTCACACACACAATCATCATACAACCAACCACGAAGCACATTTAAAACCAATACACACGACTTCTCATGCACACACATAACCATAACAAACATTCCAAAACACATACTTTACTATATGAACTTTCGAATTCCAAAACACATACAAACATTCCAAATTTGGACGACGAACATGATAGACGACGATTGAGGACGATGAACAGCAGCTGTTCTGGGCAGAACAGCTGCTGTTCTGCCCAGAACAGCTGCAGTTCTGCCCAGAATAGTTCGTCGTCCTCAATCGTTCTCGATTCGTCGTCCTCAATCGTCTCAGTTCGTCGTCCATTTAACGTGTCGATCATCATCATTCATCATTCATCATTCATCATTTACCATTCATCATTCAACATTATCATTTATCATTTATCATTCATCATTCATCATTCAACATTTATCATTTATCATTTATCATTCATCATTTATCATTTATCATTCATCATTCATCATTTATCATGCAAATTCATCATCAACTTCAACAATCATCATCATCAACAACCATAAATCAACAAATGAAAACACATCACCATCATCAAATTAAAACGAGGATTAAGTGAGACTTACCTTAAATTCGTTGCTTGCGATGTCTAGAAGCCGAGAATGCAGAAGAAGAGAGTGATTGGGCGAATTTTGCTCGTTTGAGCCGAGAAGAAGAGGTCTCTGGTTTTAGGGATTTAAAAGACATTTAGCGTCGAATTTTTTTCTTTTAGCGTCGAATACTCGACGCAAATAAGTTGGCGGTTCATTAAAATTTAGGGTTATTTTTCCGGGAAATTTAATTTTTATATTTAGCGTCGAAATACAAAATTCGACGCTAATTTTACATTTAGCGTCGAATTAATTTGATTTTAGCGTCGACTATTTCGACGCAAAAAAATGGGCGGCTTATTAAAAATTTAGGGTTATTTTTCAGGGAAATTTAATTTTTATTTAGCGTCGAATTAGAATTGTCGACGCTAAATGTCTGACATTTACCGTCGAAGAATAATCGACGGTAAATGTCTTTAATTTAGCGTCGAATAATAATCAACGCTAAATGTCTTATATTTAGCGTCGACTATTGTATTTCGACGCTAAATGTCTATCATCTAAAATATTAATTAAAAACAAATATATCATAGTTATACTATAAATCATTACGTTAATATTTCAACCATATCTAAAGAGAAATTAAAATCAACAACCATATATTATAATCATAAAAATTATTCATCAATCACAAAATACTGTAAGTTCATAATTAAAATCAACAACCATACATTATAATCCATAAAATTATTCATCAATCACAAAATATTGTAACTTCATAATTAATCACTATTATCGTCGGTATTTGAGGATTCGTGACTGGAATCGAAGTCATCTTCAGTGTCAAATTGTTCTTCACTTGCTACTTCAACGCTCACTTCAGAATGAGGAATTAGCTCAACGTCTGTACTAGCTCGAGTTAATGTGATATTTTCAGGAACGTTGGCAGTTGGTCCAAAAAATATCTGTTCAGGAACTTCAAAATTGCCAGAGACTTCTGGTGTTTCATCTGATATGTCAACTCTATCTTTCTCCTGCGTGTCCCAAATGGCCCTATGTTGTAACTTTTCTACCACCATCCATCCAGTTCCTAACTTAGGATCAGGTATATATATCACTGAACGTGCTTGCGTACAAAAAATGTATGGATCATTCTTGTACCAAACAACGTTGAACATTAATTGACGTGAGATGATTACTAACTTGAATTCTCCTTTTCTGACATTTGTCTCAAACCACTTACATTGGAATAGCACAATATGTCGTCTGGGTCGATATATCAACTCAATGACCGATTGCAATACGCCGTAGAAGTCAATTACATCTGAGCCGTGTTCTCCTTGGACTACAATTCCAGAATTTTGAGTCACATGATTAACATCTCGCTGTTCGGTATGAAATCTAACTCCGTTGACAATACATCCACTGTACTCATACGCCTGCTTCTGAGGCCCATAAGCCAAAGAAACCAACGAGGATTGCGAGTCCAATTGACCATTTTGCACTTGATTAATAATCTGACAATGAAATATATGTGTTAATATAACAAACTGAAATGTCTAATGTTAGGATCAAAATAAATATAAAATATTCTAACTTACAGTTGTCTCAAACCATTTAGGAAATTCTTTTTTGTGGGTTTCATCAACATTATGGTCACCATCATATTGTAGCATTGTTAGATGTTGCCTACAATAAATTATCACGGTTAATGTATGGAAAAAATACAGTAATGATGCACCAGAAAAACTTACGTTAAATACGGTTGCACTTCATCACAATTACTCAATATAAACCAATGCACACGTTGAACTTCCTGAAGGGTTAGTAATTTGACACCTACTGCCCGAAATGGTCTGTAATTTTGACGGAAAACTGTGATCTCTTGGTTATTATTTGCATCTCCATCATAGTTTCGTGGCCGACGATTGAAATGAGTTTCAATATTCTGCATGTACATCGAACAAAATGTTATTGCTTCACTTATTATAACAGCTTCAGCTATTGAACCTTCAGGGCGTGCTTTGTTTTTCACATATTTTTGTAATCTCCCAAAGCTCTGCAGATATGACAACAAGTTTGCATTAAGACTAAATTCTATGCACATAAAAACGGATACAAATTTTCTTATATAAACTATATATATATATATAGTACCTCTCAATGGGATACATCCATCTGTAATGGACAGAACCTCCCTTTCTAGCTTCAGCCGGTAAATGCACAGCCAGATGTACCATGACATCAAAGAAAGCGGGTGGCAAAATTCGCTCCATCTTGCATAGGATTATCACGATTCCTCGCTCAAGGTCGTCAATAACAGATGTGCTTAATATCCTCTGACACAATTGTTTAAAGAAGCCACATAGATCAAGTACGACGTCGCATACATTCGGGGGAGATAAGGTCGAATGCCAACATGAAGGAGAATCTCGAGCAGCACATGACAATCATGACTCTTTAATCCCGTTATTGTATCATCTCTGACCCAACGCCCAATATTGGATGCATAATTATCAGGGAATTTAACCATTTTCAGCCAATCACAGAATGATTTTCTCTCCGATTGATTGAGCACATAACTAGCAGGAGGCTTAATAAAACCTCGAGAGGAGTCTTGTAAATGCAATTCACTGCGAATTCTAAGATCTTGTAGGTCCAATCTAGCATTTACAGTGTCTTTTGTCTTACCCGGAATATTGAATAGTGTACCCACTAAACTCTCACAAATATTTTTCTCTATATGCATTACATCCAAATTATGTCGCAAACTCAGAGTCCCCCAATATTCTAACTCAAAGAAAATACTCTTTCCTGTCCAATTCAACTCTTCAGGTAACCGTTTTCGATTTTTATCTCTATTATTAGGATGTTTACCTGGTGTGTTGTCTTTGAGATGTTGATGTTGGCAAAGTATGTCAAATGCAGACAATCGACTGGGCTTACTCTGAGGTTCATGTTGCCCGTTAAATAATTTACTCCTCCGCCAAGGATGACTCGACTCAAGAAATCTCCTGTGCCCCGTGTATCCGATTTTATTCCGTAATCGTTGCGAAGGTGTATGATCCGCACAAACTGGACATGCCATGTATCCCTTAGTGCTCCATCCAGATAATAAACCATAGGCTGGAAAATCATTAATGGTACATAATAATGCGGCATGCATTTGAAAATACTGCTCTGAAGCTGCATCATAGGTATGCACACCCACATTCCATAATGTTTGTAACTCCTCGATCAATGGTCTCAAGTAAATATTTATATCTTTACCAGGTGAACGTGGACCAGAGATAAGCAATGACATAAACATGAACGGATCCTTCATACATTTCCATGGAGGTAAGTTATATGGAATGACAATAACGGGCCAGATGCTATAAGAGTTGTACATATTCCCAAATGGGTTAAAACCATCAGAGGCAAGACCTAACCTGACATTACGGGGGTCCTCAGCGAAACGGGGGTACATGTCATCAAATTCCTTCCATTCGGTTCCGTCCGCAGGATGTCTAAGTATGCCCTCCGCACCGATCCTCTTTTCATGATGCCACATCATATCAGTCGCTGTGTGTCGTGACATGAACAATCTCTGCAGCCTGGGCGTTAAAGGGAAATATCGCAATATCTTTTGAGGCACTTTCTTCCCCATACCACGGACTTTGTACCGACTTTCACCACATATCGGACAATGTTCAAGTGATTCATAATCGGCACGAAATAATACACAATCAAACTTACAAGCATGAATGGATTCATACCCCATTCCCAGATCACGCAACATTTTCTTTGCCTCGTAGTACGACTTAGGCAATTCGCTTCCAACCGGTAACATTTGGGCCAGTAACTCTAACACATATCGATACTTTTGTTGGTCATTCTGTTGATCACTTTAATGTGTAATAATTTCACAACGAAATTCAAGATCGACATTCCAGCACCTTCGAATGGAATTTTTTTTTGCCTCATCAAGTAGTTCACTAAATAAATTTTGATCATTTCCACTTAACACTGGCATGTCATCACTAACACTATGACCAAGTTGTGGACCTTGTAAGTCATGCAAAATATCGGTGATCTCATCGTTTGCAGGTTGATTGTAACTACTGCTCCATTCGCCGACATCAAAAAACCGTGACTGAGAATGATACTGCTCACCGTGATAAATCCACGTACGGTAAGTTGGTGATATTCCTGGCATGTATAAATGATTATGAACTTCATCTAACCACTTCCTTTTCCTATTCAAACAATTTGCACATGGACAACGAACACGACCTTCTGCATCAATGTGTTGCTTTGCGACTTCCATAAACTCAGACACTCCATTACGATATTCAACACTCAATCTATCCAGAGAGCTCATCCAATTTCTATCCATTTCAGCAGAATACCTAAATATAATAATATAATTATTAGATATCATTTTACAGTAATCAACATTACTAATTCAGTAATACTTAATTTAAGCATATATATATATATATATATATATATATATATATATTTGGTTGATAAATTAAATAGTTTACAAAAAAATTATATTTTATTAACTAATATACTTACTCTACATATATGAATCATAAATCAATAACAAACAACATATAAACAACATATATAATCATAAAAAATTAAAATAATAAAGAAATATGAAAGAATAATTACCTTATCGGAAATTGATTACAATTTTATTGACAATTTTTAGGAGAGATGTGAGGCTGTAGAGGAGAAATTCTCAGATTTCAGAGGATGAAAATGAAGAGAATGAGAGAAAAAACAGAGGGGGAGAAGGGTTGGTGACAATCTGTATTTTAATCTATCTTTAGCGTCGAATATTCAAATTCGACGCTAAATATCAAAAAATAAGCGTCGAATTTAATTTAGACGCGAAAGAACCAAGGATCTGTCGGTGGAAACTTCGTAAACCTTTAGCGACGATATATTTTCGACGCTAAAATATATTTTTGGCGTCGACTCCGTTTTTTTGACGCTACAAGTGTAATATTTGGCGTCAACAATTATTGCAATAATAGAATTATTCGGCGTCGAATATTATTCGACGCTAAAGTACTGCTTTTAGCGTCGAACAAGTTTTTGACGCTAAAAAATTAATATTCTGCTTCGAAATTTTATTATGTCGCTAAAAATGTGACATATAGCGTCTAAAATGATATTCGACGCTAAAAATATGACATATAGCATCGACAATTATATTCGACGCCAAAAGTGAGTTTTAGCGTCGAATACTGTTTCAACGCTAAATATTTGGACGCTAAAAGCCATAATTCTTGTAGTGTAGCTTTTTACCGCACTTGCGCGTATTAGTAAAAAATAAGTGATTTCAAAATATTGTATTTGAGGTTGAAAAATATATTTGAATTTATAAATACTTACTTTAAAAAAAAAAAAATTACCCCGAGTATCTTAGTCAAAGGCTGTAAAACTCGAACTTTTCTAATTGTTTTATAGGAAAATAATGTAAATTTGGAGTCAAATAGTCAAATTTTGACTGGGTCAAATGTAAAATTTTGAATTTTTTTTTGAAAATCCTGTTGTCAAACTACCTAATCCGGGTTGAAACGGAGCATTTAAAACCCTCAATTATCCTAAGCTCTTACAAGAAATGCACCATATGAACTCGAACACAGGACCTGACAATCAAATTCTAAGTCATAAGTCATTTCCTAGAAATTTTAAAATTCATTTTATGGGCTATTTGGTATTCGTGTGGGAGTCCTAGATGATAGGTGGGTAGGATCACCTTCGGTGTAGCGACGGTAAATCTTAAGTGGAAAGTGTGGACGACTATCGTTGATGAAAGTCCATAAAGTGTCATAGTGTGTTACACATGGCCATGTGAGGTTATCAGAGTATTTCAGAGGTGTGATTAGGGAGTCATAGTATTATGAGGGTGTGATTATGGAGCCGATTTCATGTTTGTATTGTGACATGTGACTCGGTTTCATGTTTGTATTATGACATGTGATTATGTACGTGTGTGTCAGTGTGTGACTTCCGAGTTTTATTGATATTTTGATATTTTATGGTTTTATATACTGAAACATGATTCGTTTTATGTTACCTTTATAATATATTATAAATTATGATTTGATATACTAACCATGAGCTGCGTTTCGAAAATGATAAGGATTTTCAAAATAGGTTATCGAATTCATACGAGTATTTTTCCAAATATTCACCGCTTATTTCCTCCACATGTAGTTCCAGTTAGGCGATTCTGTTGGGAACGTCGAAGGCAGTTGTATAGAGCTTTGTATCGGGACTTTTGGGTTAGAATTTTGCTTCATCCTTTCGGTTAGTAGATGATTGTTGGACTTTAATTATGATTCTAAGTCTTTCATAAATATGCCATAATACATCTTATAAATATTAGAGACGATGATGCATAATTTATTACTTTAATTATGATTCTTAATTACTTTATCTTTAATTATGTTTAATGGTGATTCTGATACTGTGAGATATACTATGAATTATTCAAAATACTTGTGTGACAACATGAAAATTGCCACTAGCCCCGATTTTGGGATGTCACAAAGGCAAAACCTTGTTTTGATTGCTATATGGAAAATTTTCTTTCCGAATACCGGCATATGCAATCTAACCTCTCTCTTTTATTTATTTATTTTTCTTTTTCTCTTAAATTTATTTACTGTATATGTTAGTTTGGGATTAATATATTTTTAGTATTATCATGACAACGTCATTGGTCTCAGTTGTCATAATTGTCTTATGTACCACATATGTACATTTTTTCAAATATATATATTTGGTTAATTGCTTCGAATCTTTATGTTTCTCTTTCACTTACTGGTTTCTGACTCCTTCTAAATGCCAGAAAGAAAAGCCATCTCTTCCTGATTTTATAAAAACTACACCTTAAACGTCATCATCGACAAATTAAATCCCATGACGTATCATACTGTGCTTTGAACTTCAAACTAAACTCTCATTTTACATTGTTTATAATTATGCTTGTAATTAACCATCAATATTCATCCGTACTACTACAATAAATTAAGCTTGAAAATGATGTGAAAGATACTCACTCATACGGCCATTTTAAACCCATTAGGCATGTATTACTATTTACTAAAAATAAAAAAATTGCCCCTTAATTTTTTATTTGGAAAGACATGTTTGGAGTTTTAGCAGGCAAAAAACTGTTTCAGGAAACAGTAGCATATACCAAATTCATCAGTTTTAATGTAAAGCTCTCTAAACTCCCCCAGTCAAGATTAAATTATTATTTATTTATTTATTTAGCATAACAGTAATCAAATTCCCTTCATATCCACATGAGCTAGTATTTAACCCCAACCTCGAGATTTAAAACAAAAACAAAATATTATCTTCATGATAATGGATTTGCGCATTAGTTTAGTAATATGGACAAGACAAACAATTGAAATTCAACAGAGTTACTATTTTGCCCCCAACTTAAAACCCGAAATTTAGAACCGGGGTGAGGTTAAAAATTATATGAAGACTTCATTGTAAATAGATTTTTATAAAAAAAAAGGCCCAAATCCAGTATTGAGTCAATCACTAAAATTGGGCCCGAGCCTCGACTGAAATAAAAAGATCCGGGCTAGTCATCGGTTCTTCTCCAGGGACCTTCGCAATCTCTGATTACAACAGATGGCTGCAGATGAAATTTAACAGAAAAAAAAAAGAAAAAAAAAGAAAGAAGAATTGATGAGTTAAATAAAAGTTATAATCAAGGCACGTGTGTTTACTGCTGATTTTGATTGAGGGGTAAATCGGTAAACTCACTCCTCGAACAATCATCCATTAATTGTGAATTTGTTTGATCTGGGGACCAAATACAAACTTAGCAAGAAGATGAGAAAACACAAAAAGACAGAGGATTTAACGTGGTTCGGCGGAATATATTTAACTTACGTCCACAGGCACAAGGGAGAAGAAAGATTTTAGAACGTGGTCGGGTATGACCGACCTGCCTATCACTCCAGCTTGGCTGACCGACCTCTTACAAACTCACCCTCCCACTTAAGCCTTTTGCTCTCTATTACAAGTGAAGAATGAAATTTGCTAACCTCTTACAATGAATTCTCAAGCCCTTTATATACTAGGACAAATTCTACTGTTACGCTATCGTGGCGTCATCCACGTGAATCTGTCAGCGCCGAATGGGCTTTCTTCCCCAACTGCTCTGCCGAAAGTAGTTTTTTCCATCTGACATCTCTTTAAACCAAGCTACTATATCATCTGCTGCACACGCTACCTCCAGCCTGTAATCTTTCACGTCAAATCTCTTTGAAAGGTGCGAATTCTCATATAGAGCTTACGTTATCTTGACTCTGATCATATCATTATTACCACCTCGGCATGCCCTACTAGGTCGGGTTGGCAGCAGGAACAACTGTCTTGGCCTAATGAGCCACCAGGTCGGGTCGGCAGGACCACTTTGGATCGAGCTTCTCAGATGCTCATACTATCGAATCTGATATCTTCTTATCAGGTTGGGTCGGACTACCTCGAGCCTGACCATCTCGAGCTCGGCCACCTCGGACTTGATCACCTCGGGCCTGACCACCTCGCCCTCGGAGTCCTTCTGCCTGACTTTTCATCCTTCGCAAGGACTTCAGATCATTTGTTGAGTGCAAAATCTCATCTTACCCTTACTCGAGATTCTGATTTCTTGGGGATCGAAAACCACCGTTAACAACGTGTGAGCTAGAACTGTCTCGCTCGCTGGATCTTCACGACGATTTCCGTTACGGAGAGAGAGAAAAGATGACGGTTTTCCACTTCTTCAATTGTACAATTCTGACGTTCGGCCCTCACGCCGTCTACTACTCCGCAACGCCCTTGTAAGTTGTCTTTTGAAGCTAATTTAATAAACTTGTGCAGATCTGAGTATGATACACTTGGTACCTCTGTTAAAGCGGCTCTCAGGGACAGCTCTTGTTAAGGTTAGTTAATGATTTAATGGAGTTGAAACTGTTAGTTATTTGAAATTTGAATTTTTACGCTCGACTGCAGCTTGTTTGTTTGGTGACGTTTCTTAAGGTATCAGAGAATCACAACTTCGATCCTCTATTAAACTTGAATTTCACTTTGTAATAGATTGCTGATTTTTAATGATACGAGTAGCAGGCGAACTTCGATTTCAGCTTAGTCGGTTATTATGTACTATTGTATGCTAATTCTTCGTTCAACCAACAATAATGCCTATAATTTTTTCAAATTGCCCTACAATAATATGATTTATCTTCAAATTAAATGTTCACGTGTCTATCTCTGATTCAAAATATAACAGCATGCCATTCCTTTTAATTGGGGTTTAGTTTTTGGAATGTCTTGGATTATGACTCAAATCCAAGCCAATCAATTTCTTCAAATCAGTTTATTTAGATCAATTCTTTGATATTTACTTTTAGGAGATATTAGAGGTACATAGATTCTACGACCATCATGAACGTATTTGAATTATGAAATTCACGAAACATTATAGAATGAAGTAGTATGTCTTTGGAAAGTCAATCTTGGATTTGTTTTATTGCCAGTGTGAGTGAAGCAAGCTTTCATGCTTTGGAACTTGGAAGGTTAATATTGATTGCTTTATTGGCCAAGCTTTTGTGCTTACATTGATATGGTCGCATTCTTTTATGATGGTTTACTTCCGGTGGTTTGTTCATCTTATATAATTAGGGTCATTTGTTTTCAGGAGCTGTTGAAAGTACTAATCGGTTTTACAGATGTTTCCGGGCTTTACTTTGCCTAAACCCAGTCGACTCACAGGAACATCTCTCAGAATCATAAATTTCAAGCCATTGGACTTGGTGAGTAAACCTTGATTCAGCATTTTGTTGGAAATTGGAATACCATATTTTATTCTA